>JZKD02S2203870.1:0-13257 GCA_000966675.3 Picea glauca
CTGGACTTTTCTGATATTAATACATTTATGCTGGATTATGATGTGTTCTGATAGACGACATGATGTTTTACTACTTGATGTAGACAGGTGCTACTGACTCAGTTTCATTGAGTGTACAGGGTTTCGGACATTGAGGATGCAGAGGCATCGGTGGAACCCCCTTGGACTCCAGATTGAGTCAGAGAGTGTGCTATTTGGGTAGATTCATTTACGGTGATATTGCTTTGTTTTGATGATATGATATTGATTTTATGATATGTTGTTGACGTTCTGACACGATGGTTGATGATGCAGGCTGACGATAGCTTGCCGACCAAACTCGCATATGAAGTAAAGGGGCCACACATGATTTCCAGAGAGGTTGAGGGAGAGGTGTGGACAACAGCCCTGCCACAGCCTACTAGCACTCCTGCCGTGGCTCAAATTGTAGGTTAATGATTACCTAGTTCGAGAGGATCCACGATGTCGTGAGGGCAGACTGCGACAGTCGCTCGCGATGATTCTAAGGGGCGCGCAATAAGGAGGGGGCCTTATTCCTTAGAGCCCTTAGTCTCCCACAAGTTCACCTGGAGGAGTGTTGACTCCAGGGGTTATAAATGTCTACCAAACAGTCAAGTCAGCGAGTGGCACCCTTGGAACACGTGGTGCATCCTGAAGGGCACGTCGCGCAAAAGAAACACAAGTGGGCGAGTGGCACCCTTGGAGCACATGGTGCATCCTGAAGGGCATGTCGCGCCACAGAGGCAAACGAGGCGAGTGGAACCCTTGGAGCACATAGTGTGTTCTGAAGGGCACGTCGCATTGATGATGATGATGAGACAACCTAGATGACCCTGAGACCTTAACGCCTGATGAAATTCTTAAAACGACTCCCCTAATTAATTGTCGCCCAGTTCNACCTCCCCCCAAACTACCGCCTGATCGCCCATAGTATCGGTGCACCTGGGATGGCATTATGGGCCCACCGTCCATATCTAATCCCTTTTCCCCACTTTCATTTTCTTTTTGTACCAGAGCCCATAAGCTCCGTTCTCTGAACCATTTTCGGTCACTTACACAGTCATTTTCGTCGGGTGATCATTTTCACTGTTCCCTGGTGGTGCATCTTTTCATAACACACCTACATATTCATGTTCACAATTATCAAATACATGTTCATATCTTCGATGCTCTTCAGATATTGTTCACGTCGGGTATTTGGTTTTCATGTGTGTAGGTACTTGATCATCATACATCAGCATCACCCCTTCAAGTATATACTCAGCACTAACATGTAGTCTTTCCTGCTATATCGCACTTTCATTTCCAGTCACACCCTCTGATGTTTACCTCTAGGATCTCCATTCCTGGCTCTGCAGTACCCACGCCTCCATTTGCATCATCGATATTGTTACCCAGTAGAATTCTAACCCACATGAGTTGTCCCATTCATAGCACCCTTTGCCACTTTTTGACACTCATGTTGTTCTTCATTACCCTTTAGGGATGGGAGTCCTGATAGTCTTTCATCATGTTGCGAATAAACTACATACTTCTTCAACTCATTTTGCTAGCTTTCCATATGGACTCCCAGATTATCTCTTTACGGTTCTATTTTTTACCTGCACCTCCGCAATATCATGAACCCTTCATTTCATCCACCATTAGTTTGCCCATCTGCGAACCTATCTTCATTTCACCTACCTCATATAGAAACTCACCAATGGGGCCCCCACCCTTCATCAGTTTTCCAAGAAAATTCTGCCCTCCCTAGGGCACTCATTTCACACTGGGGCACCCGTTTCTGTATTTGTACATTTCTCGCCAAATTATTCATTATTTATTGTACAAACGCATTTATTTCCAGTCATTTCATTATAATTTTGTCGTCACCTTTGGCAACTTGCTTACTTCCTTTTGGACACACACAACCCATGTCACCCTTGGTTGGAGCATTACTTATCATCTACCCTTGCCGGCATCATCCATATCTTCAGAGTACTCCACAGGTCACTTACCTTTACCCTCTGAATTTGTTCACCTTGTCCCGCCTCTGGCACAACTTATCACCGGTCTTGTCATCCCCCTGACACTCGACCTTGTTACATGGTTGCGGCCACTCTTTATCTCATACATCCTCCAACCAAGGGCAGTCTTGAGTCTTCCCACTTCTTGACTTCATCCATGTACCTCTGCCACTTCCTCACCTCAGTAGATTCCATGAAGCCCTTTTCTTCTGGGAGTCACGTTCCCCTTTTGTCGACATCGACATAGGGTGAAACACCATTGCTCCCTACTGTCGTTGGCCCCCATAACATTCGACACCAACACTTTCTCGTGTTACGGTGGGTCTTACTTTGCGACTATTGCAGTTATTTCTCTCATTTTCCGAAGACCTCTGAACTTGGTTGGGCTATCAATGCCGACATAATCGCTGCTACTTATTACCGCGATCACTGCCTATGGTTCCAAGTAAGTTCACTTATAGAATGGTATTTATCACAACCGTCCACGTGGGTGCTGCAGTTGTCTACACCAACACTTCTGTCATCTTTTTCCAGAGTTACATAACACGAGCATGGGGCATGCCCACCTCGTTTGTACACAGTTGTATATTTTTCCGCACCTTATGGAAGGTTAGGTCTTACCGATTCCTTTCTCCTCCAAAGGATTGCTCTGAACAATCCCACTATTTCTCTATATTACAACAACATTGTTAGTAGAAGAAACATTGATGGATTTCGGCTATATGTATGCTCCTAACCTCATCCATCAGGGGGCATCTATTATCACTAAAATTCCGTCCGCACGTGGCGACAAGAACTCAGCATCGTCAAACAAAAATGAAGTCATTCATGGCCCTGAATTAATCTTACAACATTCAAAAAGGTCAAAAACTATACAAAGTAGTGAAAAATTGAAGAGTGCTTTACAGAAGTTGGGCGCGCGAGCACATGCACAGAATAGAAACATATCATGCGCGCATACGCACACGATGCACGGCTGTTAGCGCAAAAATCCACGCACCTACTAAACGACGCATTCATTTAAGTGGTTGGCCTGCCAACCACTTATGGATCATCTCCCAAGCCGATTTGACCCTCAAATCTGAGCTGAATCCACATGGTAGGCTGTTCAAAGACCTAATAATGCCCTAAATGGCCTCTTTTCACACTACAAAGTAGTTACACAAAATCCCAACGCAATGTTATAAAAAGCAATGAATGCACCTCATTTTCTCAAGGAATTGCATGTAATGTTATGCTACCTATATTGTTTTAAGGACTCCATCTTTGACAAGAACACATTGGCACCATCTCATTGAGCAATCCACCTCTCCATTGAGTGGATTTGCAAGGAGTTATTTCACCACCATTTTCATTTTTCTTGTTGTAAGGAGAGCAAGCTTGTGAGGGTCCAAGAGCCTTCCCTTGGAGGAAGAAGGGANTCATAGTCCCCTTTCTTCTTGGTGCTTTGATTTCATCAATAGATCAGCCTAAAAACATTGGTGACATGGGTCTTTTTGTGTTTTTTATCTCTATGTCCCTATGCTTATGATTTTCTTTTGTATTAGTTTAATTCTTTCTTATAGTTTTGTTTTTCTTTCTCTAACTCTTTCCTCTATAGTTGTCATGCTCAGCAGGACCCAACTAGGCATGTAAGCACCTCTTATTTGCTCACCAAGGTGACGAAATGGGTGCAACAGATTTTCATTTTTGTTGTTGTAAGGAGAGCAAGATTGTGAGGGTCCAAGAGCCTTCCCTTGGAGGAAGAAGGGATTCATAGTCCCCTTTCTTCTTGGTTCTTTTATTTCATCAATAGATCAACCTAAAAACATTGGTGACATGGGTTTTTTTGTGTTTGTTATCTCTATGTCCCTATGCTTATGATTTTCTTTTGTATTAGTTTAATTATTTCTTATAGTTTTGTTTTTATTTCTCTAACTCTTTCCTCTACAGCTGTCATGCTCAGCAGGACCCAACTGGGCATGTAAGCACCTCTTATTTGCTCACCAAGGTGACGAAAAGGGTGCAACAATAATTGAATTGGAAATGCAATGAACACATAGACAAGAGTAACCATAATAATTAGTGATGATTTTAATGCCATTGACGTGACTTCAAAATCAAAGTTTTCATGCTTGCAGTTGTGAAAACGAGAACAAAGGCAGGTGTGGAAATGTGCAAAAATGACAGTGTTGTTTTATTCAAAAACTTGCGATGAGAATCAAGGGTTCCAAAACACTTGTGTAAGCAGCTTATAGAGATAGGATAAAAGGCGAAATGGATTCCAACAATGGTGACACACTGGTAGAAGTAGTTATCTCTACCAAAAGAACAAATTCAGATTATGATAATGAGAAAAATTCTAACTCGAAAACAACAACCAGAAAATTGTTTAAACATCATCGTTAATCAAATATTCCAGCAGTTCTTAAAGGATGAAAACTGATAACACTATTAAGACAAGGGAGCCACAATATTAAAGATAAAATCCCCAATACTGTTGACAGATCCAATGCTGCTAGCAGGCATTCATAGCCTCGACAGGGTTGTCATTTAACCCACTTTGATACCTGTATCCTGCCAAGAAGTTCCATATCAGAACAGAGGACATTTTAAGGTAAAGTTATCTCATACTTACGAATTTTCATATACCCGACATTGCTTTGCTGCCAGCGGGCCTATTCAGTACCCCGACGAAGTTGTCTTGGCATCATGAATGCATTTACCCACTGCTAGGAGACCTGTTCAACATCCCGACGGGTTTACAAGAACTTCCCACAACTCTTTTATGATTTAATTTTTTTTTAAAGATATATAATTGAGCAGGGTGATGCTGAAAATTATGATATTTTAAACATATTTTTACAGACCTTGAAAGAAATTTTTTAGAACTGTCCTTCATTAAAATCCAGAGATGGTTTGTTTACAGAACCAACCTTCTAAAGCAGGGAGACACCTTCTGAGTCATTCCCTTAAGGAACAGGGACAGCGTAAAAAGATAATGAATGATCGTGACAAGATTCACTCACAGATCAAAACCAGTTAACTTCTTTCAATCAACAATATTTTCAACACAGATGTAAATTTCAAAAGTATATTATAATTGATGTTTAGACAATTTTTTAGCAGTCATTCCAGTGAAAGAATTTTCTGTTTTCTTTGTCTGAACAGTTCAAAATGCAGGTATGTGTATTTAAAAAAAAACACAAACTGATAAGTGCAAGGGGAAAAATCCGAACCAAAACAGAAAAATAAAAGAAAAAGAAAGAAAAATATTTACATAGTATACAAAGGGTCGTCATCAAGTGAAATATCTTTTCAGAGCTTGTCCATTCACCAGATAGGTGTCTAGTTGTCACTCTAAATTCTGTGACCGGAAAGAGCTGGGACCCAATTTCTCAGCAATTAAAAACATTCCCAGCCATAAGTTCTGAAATTGCATGTGCTCTCCCTTCCCCTCATGCAGTTTGTCCCATTTCAAGACAAGGTCACCTACTTCGAAGTTCCTATCAGAGGCAGAGTTAGAATCAAACTAGATTTTGACCACCAGTTGATGCTGATCTAACTTACGTTTAGCCTGAGCTCTTACCTCTTCTAGTTTCATTAAAGAATTAATTCAGTTTTCCAAAGGGGGACACTCTTCGTCTTGTATTTTCTGTGATAACTGTAGTGAGGGAATAAAAATGTGTGGTGGCAGAATTGATTCTCTGTCGTAGATGAGAAATAAGGGAGAATTACCTACAATAGTCTTTGGTGTTACCCTATCAGCCCAGATTGCATTTAACAGTGCGTTATGCCAGTTTTTGTGATTCTCAGATACCATTCTCTTGATGATTTTAATCAGATTCTTATTTGTTGATTCTGCCAATCCATTGCCCCGAGGGTAATAGTTGGCATAATACTTCAATTTAATTCCTTTTTCTAAAGTGAACTCGCTCATCTCAAGAGATGAAAAATAAGAAGCGTTATCGAATACTAAACAGTCAGGGATACCAAAACGAGTAATAATGTTTGAATTTAGAAAGGTAATTACCTGACTGGTATTAACAGTTCTTAATGTGGCAGATTCAGACCACCTGGTGAAATAATATGTGGTTGTTATGATAAACTTATGCTGCTGTGAGGATGGTGGATTGATTGGACCTATAATATCAAGGCCCCACTACTGAAAAGGGGAGTCTACTGAAACGGGATGCAAAGGAAAGGCTGGTTTATGTATGCACTCGGATGCTTTTTGAAAAATAATACACTTGCGACACAAGGCATGGGAATCTCTAAAAAGTGTGGGCCAGTGGTAACCTACTCTCAAAAATTTATGGGTAGTGGTGTCACCACCAAAATGCCCACCAGCTTCTCCTTCATGCAACTCTAGTAATACTTTTTCTGCTTCATCTTTCTCAAGACAACGCATTAGTATTACATCAAAACTTTGACGAAATAGAATACCATTAATCAAATTAAATGAGGCAAATTTTAATCTTAACACTCTTCTCTTAGCGGGATCCAGGTGATGGGGGGCTGACCCATGTTCAAGACATAATTTTATATCGTCATACCATGGATTGACATAGTTTTGTGCACAACAGATTGCACTTTGATTGTGTTGTCCTAGGTTTGACATATCATTTTCTTCTTGCTGTCATGCTGCTGAATCATCAACTAACTTGCATAACCCCTGGCCTCTCACTATTTGAGCTGGGGTAATTTATATATCGTACTCCTTCAAGGAAGTAACCCAGTTCACCCTATTTTTGCCTAATTCTTTCTACACTAACAGGTTTCTGATGGCTGGGTAAGGGATAATAACTTTCATCCTAGATTTCAAAAGATAAGATCGGAAGTGCTTGACTACTTTGGAAACAGTGTAGGCTTGTTGATATACCACTGGGTAATTAAGTTTCGTGCCTTTGAAAGGAGAGCTCATAAAGGCAATGGGTACTTCATTGTTTTCGACATTCTTTTGAGTTAGGACGACAACGTAGGAACGGTCAGAAGCAAAAGTGTAGAGTGTGAAGTCTTGCGAAAAGTCGAGGCTCATGAGAGAAGGAGCGTCTATTATGGCCTTTTTTATTGAATTAAAAGCTTTATTTTCTACGGGTCCCCAATGATATTGTGCTTCTTTATTAATTAAATTCTGTAACGGTCTGACCATTTTGGAGAAACTGGGGACGAATCTCCTGACAAAGTTTATCTGGCCTAAGAAAGAATGCATAGATTTTTTGGATCAGGGAGGGGGGAGTTTCGAGATGACTTGTTTCCTTTCAAGGTCAATAATCATCCCTTTGCTTGACACAATGAATCCTAAGAGTTTACCTTGTTCTAATGCGAAGATTGATTTTTTAGGATTTAAGGAAATGTCGTATTTACGACATCGCTGTAGAACGGATCTTAAATGAGCTAGATGATCACTTTTGTTTTTGGAAAATATAGTAACATCATCTAAGTAAACTATGACAGACTGATTGATTAAGCCTCGGAAAGCGATGTCCATTGCTCTCTGGAAAGTGGCATCGACATTAATCAGTCCAAAGGGCATTTTCCTGTAAGCATAGGTGCCCCATGGAGTGCGGAAGGTAGTTTTAAGTTGGTCTAGAGGAGACATCAGGACTTGGTTGTACCCTGAGAAACCATCTAATAAGGATAGCCTCTCAGAACCAGATACCTGTTGAAGGATCTGTTCCATGGGTGGGACAGGGTAGTTGTCTTTATAAGACGCTCTATTAAGGTTTCGAAAATCGACGCAAAGTCATATTTCCCCACTTTTGTTCCGGACAGGGACAAGGTTAGAAACCCATTGAGTGTGCCTAACTGGGAAAATTATCTTAGCATTTAGGAGTTTATTCAATTCTTTTTTAACGGTCGGTTCGAGTTTAGGGTGCATTTTTCTTAATTTTTGTTGAAAGGGTAAAGTTTGGGGTTTCATAGGAATGATGTCTTGTATGATATTAGGGTCGAAAGTTTTAAGGTTATCATACATCCACACAAAAACATCCTTAAATTCTTTAAACAATTTAATAAATGCGGCTTTTTCTTGTTCAAAACACCCCACCCCTAGATTAATGCACTATGGATTTTCATTAGTTTCCAAGTTTAATTTTTCATATGATAAAGAGGAGCTATTGGTTTTGCAGTTGAATGATTTTTTGAATTTATCTTGAAGATCGTAAAATTTCTCTAATCTAACTACAGATTTAGGGATCGAATTTACCATGTCCGATGAAGATTCAGGAGATCTTGGATCTGGTATTACCGTGAAATTGCGCAAATTGTCATCATGAGTGCATTCGTCAATTAATGTGCCTTGAAAAGTTTCTTCCATATGCAAGAAGCTAATAATCTGTTGATCATCGTCGAAGACTCTCCAGTTCGTGATGTTGTCAGGAACAGATGGCCTGAACAACAGTTCGACGGAGAATGCATTTGGAGACAAGCCTTTTGCAGGAAAGAGTTTGGAAGCTACGTTAGCTAATAGATCAGCTTCAGAATTATTCAATCTAGGAATAGAATTTATATTGAAAGAAGAAAACTTATTCATTAAATTCCATACCTCATATTGGTAGCTTTTAAGATGCGGAGATAGATAGTGGATAGAATCTCTTACCTGTCAAACCACAATTTCAGAATCACCAAAGAAAAACAAAGTTTGAATGTTCATATCTAAAGCTTTTCTGAGACCTTGCAGTAAAGCCTCATATTCTGCTATGTTATTAGTACATTCAAATTCTAGCCTACATGCAATCAAAGTTTTGTTACCTGAGGGATCAATAATAACGCAGCCTACACCTTCTCCTTCTTTGGACTTTGACCTGTCAGAATAAAGATACCAAATTTGATTTTTATCGGGTGCATGAGACCATTGTGTAGAAGTTGTTGGCTTCACATATGCTACAATCTCGGACTGTTGTTCTGGGTTGGTGATAGATGAAGTCTCAGCGATGAAATTGCCGAAAAAGGTATCCATCCCTTGTATTTTGGGTGAATCAGCAAAAGGTGTAAATGGTTCATTGGGATCATTCAAATCTATGACCGTGAACTTAAGGTAGCGTTCATGATTTACTTTGATTTTGTTGGGCTTGCCATTCTCTGGAAGCCACATGTGAGACTAATCTATCGTGAAATAGCCGTGTAGATGCTCTGACCAGTCTCTGCTTAGAAACAAACCATAAAATTCTGGAATATCCACAACAATAATATCAATCACTTGATGAACTTTGGGGTTATATGATAATATTATAAGCACATTCCTTAATTTGCCTATGACTTTGACACTAGTTCGATGAAGTTGTATGATTTTTAAAGTGGATGTTTCAACTTCAGCGTTAATCTTCTAACATACAGACCATGGCATCACATTGGATGATGCTCCTGATTCTACCATACAATTGTGCACATTTCTATTAAAGATTTTGAAAGTTAACAAAAATGGAGGTACATTCCTGCGAGTACTAAGTGTGGAAGCTTGTGGCTTTTTACTCACAGTTTCTAAAGATAATTTATCTACATTATTTACAGGAAGGCTTCCTTTATCGTGAGGATCAAGAATATTCTTAGCTAAAGTCTTCTGTTGAACTTTGTTTTGAACAACCTTGTTACTATTTGAATTACCATTTTTGCTATTCTCTGCAATATTTTGTAACATTTTTTGTAGTAGAAATGGAAATTTTAATAATTCATAAACAAAAATGTTAGCCCTTAAATTTTTTAGATCTTCAACTAAATCATAATCTAATTTGGGGTTTACATGACTCTATTTAGTCTCAGTTGGTTTAGATTGCTTCGGGGGAAAAGTCATAGTGCTTTCGGAAGAAGGTTTGTTTGCTGTCTTACTTCTAGTATTGTAGGGATGTACTGTCTCGAAGTTAGCTTGAAAAATGCTATCTAAGAAGTGTCAAAAAATGTTCAGAGAATATTCTTCTTCTTGAACTGTCTCTTGTTCAACAACCTCCTCAGGAACCTCATGAGGCATCAAGTTATCCTGGGCTTCTAGAATTGTTTGAAGTACGAATTGCAGACTTTCTAGATTTAGGCCTTCAGTATTTGGATTAGGTCTGTTGGTGGGAAAAGGCTTCCTGAACGGGGGTTTGTAGGGCCCTTTACTCAAAGAAGCTTCTTCGACTGTCTTTTTCAAATCTATAACTTGATTTGACAGTTTTTGAACGACTTTAGTTAAGTTTTCTAAATCCGAGCTTTCAGGTTGTGTTTTATTTTGAGAAGGTCTAGGGAGGATCTTGATCTTCTTTTTGGAAGAAGAACTAGTCTCTGTTTCGTTGCTAGTAGTGTCTTTTAAACTAAGTATGTCTTTTTCAATCTGGCTAGCCTCTTCAAAGGCCTCTAACAACGTGGATTTCTTAGATCGTTTTACCCAAATGGCTATACTTTGATGCAAGGCTTTAGTATAATATGCTATGATAAGATTCTCAGCAAGCATGGAATCTGTGAGGATTCGGTTCTTGAGTGTTAAGAATATTTGATTAAACTCTTTAATTTTTTCTTTTGGGTTCATTCTTAAGCTATAAATCTCCATAACTAGAACTTCTGGGGACTTATCGTCTCCGAACTTTTCCAGAAAGAAAGATTCAAACTTCTCCCATGACACGATGGTATGGGGTTGTTAGGCAAAGTACCAAGTAGAGGCATTTCCCTCGAAAGTGTAGGGGAACAACCTACATACTACATCTTCATGCTCGACATTACGGAGTCTAATGGCTAACATAAACTTTTTAATGTGATCTTCGATGATTTGCTTAGAGTTAGGGTCTAACTTGGGAAGCCACTTCTCCGGATGTTTGGGTAAGGGATGCTGAGGCCCAGGTACGGCTACTGCATCCTGGTCGAGCCAGGGTCTAGCAGGGTTGTTCTAGTTGACCATTGGTGTAGGCAGTATGGAAGGCTGAGAAGGTGAACTGCCTTCGTCGGAAGAGTCTTCTCCAGAAGAAGAAGGAGATGATGGAGGTGGTGAGGGTGGTATTCCAGATCCTCCTGCTGCAGGAGTGAGGATTGGATCTATAGGGTTTAAAGTGAGGTTAGTGCCTCCAAGTTTTTCTTTGAGATCAGATAAATCTAACGGTTGGTCCAAAGGTTGATTTGGTTACCTTCAATGGGAGAAGGCACTATGTGTTCTTAAGAGAGATTGGCGGACAATCTCTTGTACATCACCACCTGTAGGATTTGGGGTTACTGGTTCAACTGTGATCCGTAGATCTTCGTTTGATGTGGTTGTTGTTTGAGGGATGATTTTGTCATTTGAATGACTTCTTTTCACTATAGGCGAGTGGTTAGGTGGTGGAGGAATCTTACGACCACCTCGTGCCATTAATAAGTTTTATTCCCTCCTTCTAGCGCCATTTGTTGACGAGCGAAAATGAACACTCATCAACTGGAGGAGTGGATTCGGTCTAGGGTTGTCTAAATAACCAAAGACGTTTGGGATGATCCACCCCGATGGGTTTAGCGGCTCTGTTGGCCGATCTAAGTCCTAGAAAAATGAAAGGAAACTAACTAAAGGAACTAATCTAAATGAAAACAGTCAATTAAAGAAAACTAATAAACAAATCTAAAATAAATATATACAGTTATTGTCTAATATTATACAACAATAATCCTATGAAATTAAAAGTTCAGTTATTAATAGAATTAGATCTCAACTAAAATGTACAGTATTTACAGATTACAGATTTTAAATGAAAACCTACAAAAATCATTTATAAATTGTCCTATGACAGCAAAACTATTGTTTTTTTATTTTTATAATTTTATGAAAAAGAAATAAAATAAAACTATCTAAGATGAGCAATTAAAATAATAATCCTAAATATAAATATGAACTATATATATCTATCTAAACTACTTAAATAACACTAATAAACTAACCGGTAATAATGCTTTCCAATTTTGTCCTATGCAAAGTATCCGATTCAGTTGTTCGATGGGAGGAAACCCGCACCAGATTCTTCACAAACTTCTCGTAAACAAGAAGCAACAGTGCTCTTTGAATATAAATGACATAACAAACAAGACATAAAACTGATAGTAATATTATGATTTACAAATCATCATAGTGAGATAAATCCCTGTGTGAAGATCTGTACAAAACAATTCATTTAATGAAGCAGATAAATATTTATTCACTAAATTGAAACGGAGTAATTGCTGTGCTAAAACTGAGATACATAAGACATGGACATAATTTAAATCACAACGCATTAACCTGTAATAAGTCTTGATATCTAAAGTAGTCAATGACTCAATCACAAATTAGAATGCACAAAACCTGAACGAAAGTATGATAAATTGAAAGCTAACGCTGTTAGAAAAGATCAACTTCCATTCAAGTCTGCATCATAAATCCATAGTCTTGTTCTCCCAACAGTGATGATGGGTTCTTTAAAAAAAATAACAAGTATTTAAAGGCCACAGGGTAAAACATCCCTGTGGGAATTATCAAAACAGTTTACAAAAAATCTGGGAACAATTTCCCAAGTCTTTTCTATTTCTGCCTAGTACTAACTGTTTATGGATAAATTCGTGAGTGCGGACACAGACCAATCTCCCCAAGATCCACCTGGATCTGGAACAAACTGTAACAGAATACTACTCTTTCCCTATATCTAACTATTGAATGAACTAAGAGAAATGGATAGTGTTCATACCTTTTGAACGCTCTCCTTTAATATTTGTTGTTCCTCGCTCTGCTCCGATGCTCTTGTGTCGTCCAATCACAACAACACAAACCAATCACAACAAAATCATTAATATATTCAATACCTAATCTATACATGTGATCAAGGAATCATGTAATAAGATGACATCATCATTATGGGAAAGGGACATACTCATATATTGCATTAACTGAAAGAGAAATATACAACCTGAGCCTTGATGTCGTAGATCTCCTTTCAATGGCTCCTAGCTCTGACACACACATTTGCTCATGCATGAAGAAGTTCAACCACAAATGATTACTTGTAATGTCTGGCTATTGTAGCTTCCATCCTCCACACAGTCTTGCACCAGATCTCCTATCAAACTCTAGCTAGCTTACTTGCCTTGGTTGCTTGTTAACTTGTTAACCTTTTCCATAAGCAATATCCTCATTATATAATAGAAGATTGATTAGTTACTTGGATAGGGAATAATCCCAAAATATATGGAAAGTCGGTACTTTGCCAACCATTCGAACTCCAACTCATCCTTCTAGAAGATTCCTTCTAGAAGAATCAAGAATTTATTCATTTTCTCCTTTAGAAACATGTCTGCACCCTAACCATTAACA
>JZKD02S2203892.1:0-12418 GCA_000966675.3 Picea glauca
ATGGATGAAGTGGATATTGTTTTGGGATATTCTTGGATAGAATCAGTGGGTACCATTAATATTAATGTGAAAAAAAAGTTTTTGAAGTTGTGGTACAAGAAAAAGAAAATCACATTGTGGGATGTGTCTCTCCGTAAGAAAGATGGGCCCATGGAAGCTAGCAAAGAAGTTATTGTTGAGTCTGAAGTTGAATCAGAGCCAGAGTCTACATAAAGAGATAAGAAAAACTAGAAGAAGGACATGATCATGAAGCTAAGGAGGTCATTGAATCAAAGGCACAAAGTGTTGCAGATTTGAAGAAAAAAGAACAAATTACTACAGTTGTTTTATATCACCATCCACATCATATAGAGACATAACAATCATCAAGGCAAGGGCATGTGCATCAACACATTTATGCACCAGTAGGGCACCAGACAAGAAACCAATCAAGAGGTGAATGGAGGAATACCAGCACTAAGGGAAGAGCTCAAGCTACAGAAACAATCCCATGGCAACCCTGACATGTTGCAGAGAAATATCAGGGTGGCAAGATAGTAGATAGACATCATGTTCAACTTCCATTGGGATGGATGGATGGTCATACTTGGTACTAGATGGCTACATTTCTTAGTCGGTCATATTTTATTGTTTCTTCTCATGTTTCGAGGGAAAAACATGTGAAGGGGGATGGAATGTAATATACCTAGGGAGGTAATATGGGGTACCTAGGGAGGTACCCAATGGGAATGTGGTCATTCAATATAAGGTGGACTAGGTCCACTATATTAATCAAGGCCCACTATGGTAGTTGGATGTAATAAATGTTAGAAGGCTCTCTAGAATGTTCCTAGGAGATAGGGAGAGATATATAAATAAGTGTAGGAAATGTAATGAAACATAGTGAAGAAAATTGTTATTGTACAAGCAAGGATTGCTTGAGGATTTTTGTCCTTCCATAAGGATTAATATATGGTGTTGCCCTACCTCAAGGGTTTTGGATATTTCTTGTGTTCATTGTTATGGTGAATGGTTTATGGTTTTTTCTTGATTATTTCTAAAGTATATTTGAAAATTTGGTATAGGTACTTAACAATAAGTTAGATATAATGAGAAGGACTTATGATATGGTGACTGTTAGTAAGAACCAAACAATATCTAGTATTTATATAGGAGAAGGAGGATCTTAAAGATGCAGAACATAAATGTTCAAGATGAAGAGAAAGATGGATACTCATATATAGTGGATGAGATGCAGGTAACTGGAGGTTGCTCCAGTACCATTATTATAGATGTAGAGGGAGAAGGTTGATCCAATATGAAGTCAAAAAGAATGAAATATTCAAACTCAAGAAGGCACCTAGGATATTACATAAGAGAACTTCAAGGATGATGATTATCAGATGTTACACAGTTAAATAAGCAATTAGCTTGGTCCAAGAGGGAGCTATGTCTTCGAGTTCAAAATGGAGGATCGTGATTTGGTGTAGTTAGGAAAGCAATGGTCCATGGAACAGTTTACTCAGTGAATGAGTAATGATATATTTTTATCAATATGAAAGTTATCCAGTATATGGATGGTGTTGAGTATATGGGTAGCATGGTATTATACCATCGAAATATTTTGGACCATAAGATATTTTTTTCAAAGCCCATAGCTAGAGCTTCATAGAGAAGGAAGAGACCTTTGTAGAGAAGGAAGAGACCTTTGTAGAGAAGGAATGAGCAATCCCACATGTAGTCCTTCATATAGAAGGAAAAGAGAAGAGACCTCTGTAGAGAAGGAAGAGACCTTCGTAGAGAAGGGGAATGAGAAAATTGCCAAGGTTGGCCTCTATCCAAGTTTTGAGTTTTAGATACTCTAGGGATATGCTAGAATACCCTCGTAGAGAGGCATGTGACCACCCTTGTAGAGAGGAGTGTGGATGTTTATACAAGGGTAAGTGGGCAGATACTCTCCTCTGGCCAAGTATGAAGTAGATTGGAACACAAACCTTGACCCTGTGGAATGGTTATTTGGCTTTTGAGATTTGTTTCATGATCCTGCATGGATCATGGAAAGGGAGACTAGTCTTGCCCATTCTAGCATCTTAGCTTCACTAGTTCATGTGGGATGACTAGGAGTGAAGATATGGTAGTAGTCCTCCCCAATGGATGGGTAAGATAGATGACTACAAGAGAAGGGAGAACATAAAATGAATGGAAAAACTCATAGAATATCTTTTGTGTGAGGAAAGATATCTTCTATGTGAAGATAAGAAAAACATATCTTATGCATGAATATGAAAGAAAGAAAGAGTATCTTATGCATGAAGATAAAGAGAACAAAAATTCTTTAATATGGATTCATGGAGAACCAGTCAGTGATCATGATGCTAAATGACCAAGTGAATTATACTAATCTTGTTACCGAGTTGATGATGTTTCCTAGTTGATGATGTTACCCAGTTGATGATGTTATCTAGTTGATGTTGTTGTCCAATTGATGATGATTTTCCAGTTGATGATATTGCCCAGACGATATTGTTCAGTTGATGTTGACATCTAGTGACCTGTCAAAAGATAAATAATATCATTCTTGTTAAGATGGAGTGTTAAAATATTGTGTAACTGCAAAGAATATTCTTATTGCCTTTTTTGGATAAAGTAAAAGATCATACATACATACATACATACATACATACATACATTCATATATATATATATATATATATATATATATATAGACAAGTCAGCCCTATTGTTCCTAGACAAGTCAAAATTAAATTAGAAAGATAAAGTGGATAGGTCGGACCTGACCTAATTATTGAGGGGCACACCTTGTATTTATAAGAGGCCCAGCACCTCATTTGCACACACACTCATCAAGATATTTCTATCAAGTGAGCAAGTCTTAGAGTGATGCAGGTACAAGGAGAAGTGACAGTTACAAGGAAGAGTATCTCAGTAAAGGTGAAGGTTATCTTGGTGAAGGACTATCTTGGTCTAAGTGGTGCGCTACTTTGTTCTGGTTAGGGTTTCTGGTGGATCTTCTGTTTGGTGAGATCTCTCTTGTGAGAGACACTGTACTTGGTTATTGAATCTATATTAAATAAGTCTTGATGGGTTTTCTTCCCCTTGAGGGTTTCCCAGGATAAATTCTTGTGTACTCTGTGATTATGTTTCTTTAAGTAAGATCCTTATTATGTTGTTTTTATAATTAAGATTAATAATAACAAATTAAGTAAGAAAATTAAAACATTTTAATTGCTACTAGGGCCAAATAATCTTCCATTTTGGTTTCTTGGAGAAGAATTACTAAGGGATTTTCCATTGAGGATAAATATTTAAGGGCTTCAAACTTTGATCTACTTCCCAAGCGCATGCAATTCCATGAGATAACCTTCATTAATGAGAGAGGGAGGGGGTCCGCCCACTTGGATCTTGTGGATACGAACCTTTATTTACTCCTCTTCTACTGAACGTGTTCATTGATCTTTCAATGGATTGCTACTTTCCTTGGGCCTTTTATTTCGGCGTCGTTTCCTCTCTGATACCTTTGTTAGAACGTTGTTGTGATTTTCTAGGTTTTTTCATGAGGATATCACCCTCCTCAATCTTCAGCCTTTGAGTTTCCATAGATGAATTAGGGTCCCAATTTGGATATGAATCCAACTCACAAACATCTTCATGGACAACATCTTGGGGATTTTCTTCTTCTTCTAATTATTCAATTAGGGAAAGGGATGAAGAGGGGGGTTGTTATGAAGAGTGAATTATGAGGGGGGCTTCAAGATTGGCTTGTTCTGGGGAGTTTTCATCAAGGATCTTGAAGGGGTTATGGGAAATGGTAAGGGAATTGGAATGGGAAGGAGGGGTGGGACGATTAGGTTGGTTATTCCCTGGAACAACTGAGGGGTTTGACAATTGTGGGTTATATATGATTGGATCTGTTGATTTAGACTGCAATCCACTTCCTTCTCAATTGTTGGACTTCTTCCTAGTGAGTTTCAAACCCTCTTCTTATTATGCTTCTGATGAGTCTTGCTTGTTTTGGGGGTATTTTTTGGTGAAGTAACTGTATTCATGTAAGATTTTTCATTTAAACAGAAGTTGTTCATAATCTACCTTCCGGATATGAGTCCGATCATCCATTTTTAATTTGATTACTTCTGGTAGACCTTTTTCTAGATCTACTTCTACACAAATCCTTACACAAGAATACACGTGAGATTTAGTTTCAGCTTAATCAATTAATTTGTCAATAGAGTCTCCTATACTTTTGAAAACCTCATATCCCCAACAGTGGAAAGGAAGATGGGGAATACGAACCCAAACTAAAACTGCAGAGGGAATGCCATTCTTTGGATCAAAATCTCGGGTCCAACGGTTTATATATAATCCTCGAGTGCCAAATAAGTACGGGCCATTTATGAAAATGAGATCCTTGACTTCCTTAAATTTGAAATAAAAGATAAAGAAACTCTTACCACATAAAGAGTGATTCATTCTTCCTTGTATCATTGGCTACCAGTTCCGCTCAATCCAAAGGTCGATCTAATGGGGGAAGGGCCATAGACCAGTGAACTGACCAAATAGGGCCCAATAACCATAGGAGATGGCTTTTCTTCTAGATTTCGCATGCGGGATCGACACATTGGGGATCTGATCTAGTTTCTTGATGAATTGGATCTCGAAAGGACAATGTGTAGAGCCTCTTGAAGAGCCCATGAGAGATTTGAAAGACACCATTTATTTTGAAAAGTCCTGGGGACGATCCAGATATAGGGAGGACATTAGGGGCACAAAGGAGATGGATTAGGGGAGCAGGCATGGCCTCACAAAAAAACACTAACTGTGGAGAGAAAACATAATTAATGTATTATTTTATTAGTGTATTAATACTTTATTAATGTATTTATTAAACAATTATTAATGTATTGATTAATCAAATTAATACATTATAGTACACATTAATGTATTAATGTCATTCATAGTCATGACCATAAGAAACTATGCTTATAGTCAACCATACTCAACTAGGTTCATTTTCAATAAATGTACTAATGTATTAATATTTTAATAATGTATTATTGATCTATTATTACTTTACTAATGTATTTATTAATGTATTATTGAGTTAATAATTTGCTATTTTATTAGTGTATTACTATTTTAGCAATATATTAATTAATAATGTATTTATGTATTAATACTTTAAATTGTTACATTATACATTAATGTATTAGTACTTTAATAATGTTTTACTAAATACATTAAGTTCAAAGTATCACTATTTTATCAATATATTCATACTATACTAATGTATTTGTTAATGGATTTAATGTATTTATTTATGTATTTAATATATTGTTAATGTTTTACTTTATTAGTTTAATAATACTTTAGCATTGTATTAATTAATAATGTATTAATGTATAAATTAATTAATACATTACAATATTAATGTATCAATAAATTAATATGTTACTTTATACATTTTTTTTTGTGAATAAAAGGTGGATTGTTATATTAATTTCAACTGAAAGCTTACAAAAAAGGTCAGCAGCCTATCTGCATACACAAAAATGCCTGCAGTTGTAGGTAGAGATTATTAGATCAAGGGTCTATACATTTCTCTTCATGGTTTCTCGATGTCCATATACCTGAAACCTTCAGATCATATGGTCCATAGCCAACGACTGAGATCCTCTTCTTGACTTCGTACTTTGCGTTGTTGAAGGAATGACTTGCTCTTCTTTCCTGATACCTAAACCCTCGTGCTTGCAACAGATCAATGGTATACGACTTTTCGTAACCCAACAACTATGGTTAAATCACAATTTTTCTTTTCATGGTTGTTGGCTTCTCCCGATTTCGATATTTCATGCTTTGGTATAATGAAGAACGGAGTGTTCCCCTTCTCCCAATATCTGAAAATGCGAGTCCTTTGGGACAAGATCGACGGTCCAGATTTCCTCAGGATAAACAGTCCATATCCTCTCTCGCATTTCACGATTTTACATTTTACGACTTCACGACTTGGGAAGACAACTCCCTCCATGCTTCAGACTCCTGTTATCGAGTTATCGAAATCATCTCGCGTCAGATCAATGGGACTAGATCAACGGTCCAGATCTCCTTGAGCAGCAACGTTCCATATCCTCTCTCACTTTTTGTGACTTCATGACTTTGGGAGACAACATCCTCCGTGCTTTTGACTTTCGATTATCGAGTTCCTGAAATCATCTGTCGGTTGATGATATTCTGCATTGACTTTTATGGCCGCCTTCTCTCCTGAGCTTCTGATCATTTCTGACTTGGAATAATTTCTAAGTAGACAAAGGCAGCACCCCGTCCAGATTAGGGCCATCCAGCTAGGAAATCACCTCGCATTGCAGCTAGAGGGGTGAGCTTTGGGACTGCCTGGAATCATGGAGAATGATCTGTTGTATAGAGTCAACCCCTACATTGGTCAGTATATCAACAAATGTTTTTCACTTCATTGAATGTGTGAGGGGGTTAGAGTTAGAGAGGGTTTGAGAAGAGCTTGGAAGCTGTAAAGAGGGCCAAGGAGGCACCAACTGGGAGTAATTTTCCCTAGATCTCTACCATTCATGATTTTTGTTGCCAATTCTATTATGATTTTGGAGTCTCCTTTAATGATCAGACAGATGAGGTTTTGATCTAGAGCCATTTGCACTCCTTTGATAAGACCTTAAATTTCTACTGAATAATTGGTGTCACATCCGAGATTTTTTGTAATAAGGCTTTGAATTTGACCCAAGTTGTTCCTTATGACCGCTCCATAGCTTGAGTTTCCTGGATTTCCTTTTGATGCACCATCAAAGTTGACCTTATGGAATCCTGACGGAGGGGAAGCTACTTAGAGGGACTGAGAGATTTTGAAATTAAGGGGGGTTTCTAAGGAGGGGTGTAGTGTGCAAACGTGAAGCCCTAAGAGTTGAGGAGCGAGAGCTCACTTGGGTTATTGGGGAAGTCTTCCTTGGATCATAATTGTAGCTAAAGAGTTTCTTAGAGATGTAGGATTATTTTATTCCAAAGGAGGGTGGGAGGAGAGGGTTGGGAATGAAATATTCTTTTGTACCTCTCTTTCCATAGTTGCCAAACTATGAAGCTTGGTAAGAATTTACAGGTTCTGTTTAGGATAGAAATTTTGAAGGAAGAGAAGCCCCAATCCTTGATGGTGCTTGTGATGTTGTTTTTAAATCGTTTGGTTCTTCTCATGAATAGAGTGGTCTGGTTCTAGATGTTTTCACCGAGTGGACAATTATTTAGGAGGTGCTCCATGGTTTCTGCTTGGAGATGGTAGGGATGGAAAATTGAAGGGCCAATGAAACCTCGTCTTTGAAGATTGTCCCAGGATAAGATATTGTTTTGAAGTAGAAGCCAGAGAAAGGTAGAGATCTTGGGCCAAATTTTTTATTTCCATATTGTTGTCTAGATGTTATTTTTCTGAAGATTATGGAATTTCTCCTGAACAGCATATCCCTCATTGAGAATGAAGCTTCCATGAGGTGTGTATCCCCATATGAGAATGTCTCGGTCTATGATTTTTTGGATTCACCTTTGGGCTGTAGCTTGGTTCCAGTGCTGTAGGTCATAGTCCATTTCCATTTGGAGTTCCTGATGAGTAGATTTCCATCTTCGCTGGGGAGATCTGTTGGGGGTGTCTATCCACAAATATGCCACTTTGAGAGTGGCAAGATATTGAATGTGATTTTCGTAGGATTGTAGATTTTCTTCTAGTTGTAAGGGTGGAATTTGCTACCAGGAATCCGTCCAGAATAGGGCATTCTGGCCATTGCGAACTTCCCAGAAAGCATGTTCCTGTATGAGTGGCATGTTTTTCTAGGCCACATTCCATATGTTAGAGCCTTGAATTTTCTCCTGCATTCTTATAAGTTGACTTTGATGCGTATTTGGGGCATATTTGCATTTCCAGAGTTTTTCCCAGATCTATGTTGGTGTTTTGAGCCATCTCCACCAAATTCTTGCTCCCATGGTGTTGTTTAATTTTCCAGGGTCTCGGAGGCTCAGACCACCTGAATATTTGGGCTTACAAACTTTATCCCAGCTGACTAGGGCCCATTTTTTGTTTGGGTTGTGTCCATTCCATAGAACATTTCTTTGCATATTCCTTATTTTATTTATGACTTATTGGGGGCAACTAGGGATGAGAAGAGGTAAGCTAGGATGGCTTTAAGAACTGACTTTAAGAGAACAATTCTAGAAGGAAGGTTGAGAGAGAGAAAGGTCCAGTTACTAATACGATTGGTGATGGAGAGTAGGAGAGAGTCCCAGGAGATGTTTCTGGCTATTGAGTCAGAAAGAGAGAGTCTCGAGTAGTGAGAGGGAAGAGTACAGACATGAGTGTTAAAAAGTGGGGGAAGGTGTTGTTGGATTGCTACTGGAGTATTAAAAAATAAGAGCTGTGATTTGTCTAGATTAAAGGTGGTGCCGGATATTAGTTTAATTGCTTCTTGTGCACCGGGGGTGCTCATTAGTAGCATGTCAATGACAAATTGGTTGTGGGAGGCTGGCGATTGTAACCCATCAAGAGGGAGACCTTGGAGGGATCCATTTTGAATTGAAGCCTTGATATAGCGTCCTAGACCTTCAACCATTACGACAAAAAGGAAAGGGGAGAGAGGGTCTCCTTACCTTATTCCTCTTGTTGGGGAGAAGAGATGAGAGGGGACACAATTGAAGAGGATTGATAAAAAGGTTGAGGAAATGAGGTTCATTATCCAATATATCTGGTCCTTGTTGAAACCAAAATCCGATAGGAGAGTTTTCATGTATTGGCAACTTAATTTGTCAAAAGCTTTTGAGAGGTCAAGTTTTGAAGCATACCTGGAGTATGGGTGCTTTTGAGAGAGTGAATGATTTCATGGACAATTATGATGCTATCCACAATTTTCCTTCTTTCGACATATCTTGATTTCTCCTTCCAGATGATGAAGAGAAGAATTGGCTTGAGTCTTAGAGCTATGACCTTGGAAATAATTTTGTAGATCACGTTGAAAAGAGATATGGGTTTGAAGTTCTTCGGATTTTTTACCCTTTCTTCTTTGGGTATTAGGGTGAGGAAAGTGGAATTTAGTGCTAGAAGATCTTTTCCTTAGCTGCATGATTCCTCCACCAACTTCCACACTTCCTCCCTTATCATTGGCCAACAAGAGTGGAAGAAGTCTATTGTGAAACCATCTGGGCCTAGAGCTTTGCCTATGGGTAACTCCTAAATCACCTGATCCACTTATGCTTGCATTATTGGTGTCTTGAGAGCCTCATTATGTTCCTGGGTGATTATAGTTGGGATATTTTGGGTCACTCGCTCTATTGTTTAGGTGCAGTCCACCTTGGGTTCTGAGAGGAGATCCTTGTAGAAGTCTATCAACTCCTAGGTTATTTCCTGATGAGTTAACAGGGTGTTTCCTTGTGAGTCATCCAACTTCATGATGCGATTAATGAGGCATATGTGGATCATGGAATGGTGGAAGAATTTGGTGTTTTTCTCTCCCTCATTGAGCCATTGAACCTGAGATTTCCACCTCCACAGGATTTCCTCCTTCTTGTGTCTTTCTTCTAGTTGCCTTTTGATTCCATTCTCCTCCTTCTCTTGGGTGATTGTGTATCCCGCATCAATGATTTGTCTCTGAAGGTTCTCTAGTTTTTTTCTAGTAGTTTCCTTTCCTGGAAAATGTTTCCAAAGAATTCTTTGTTCCATTTGCACACTTGTTGTTTAAAATATTTGATCTTTTGTTGGAAGAAATACATTTTTTTACCCCTCTGTGTTTCCATAGTGGTCCACCAGTGATGAGCTAACTCCTAGAAATATGGATGGTAGAGCCAAAAGTTTTTAGATATGAAGGGTTTAAGCTTGGGGATGGAAATAGTGTCAACCTAGAGCTGAACTGGCCAGTGGTCCAAGCCTGCCTTTGGGAGGATGTTGGATTATACTAGGGGGCCTTCCGAAAGGAGAGTTTCTGAGATGAGGAAGCAATCAAGCCTACATGCTATTTGTTGGTGACTTGATATTTTGTTGGTCCAAGTGTAGGTTCCATTTCCATTCTCAATATCTACCAGTCTGAGGTTCTCTATGAGTTCCTAGAATTTTGTGTTATCCTACTCCAGGGAATTCCCCCCCCCTCGTTTCTCCTCCAATGTGAGAATCATGTTGAATTCACCCCCTATTAGCCATCACTTTACCTCTACTAGAGAACCTAGGCAAGCCAAGCTCTGGAGAAAGAGGTCTTTGTCTTGGCTATTATGTGGTCCATAGGAATTTTTGATCATTCCCTCCTTGTCCAAACCTATGGCTCTGTAGTGAGTTGTGATGGTACTTGGAGTGGCGAAGCCTTAATCAAGGATGAATGTAGCAGGATTCCATAGGATGGCCAGACCTCCTAAAGCCCATTTTGAGTCCATTTGATAGGATTCACAGTTACACCAACATATTTTCATGATATATTATACATTTTTCCTTGGATATTTTGTCTCTCGTATCAGGAATATATCAGGGTCTTCCATTTTGATGCAATTTCAGAGGATCCTTTTCTTGGATATTCCATTCAAGCCTTTGATATTCCATGTGAGGATCTTCATAGTTAAAAATTTTGTGGGTGTGATAAGGATCTCTTTGAGAGCTTGTGAATCTGTCCCGAGTTGATCATATAGTTTCCCGCCTCCTTTATTAGCTGGTGGGTCGATTTTCTTCCCCATCGCTTTTTTTCTTTTGGGTGTCTTCTTGGATCTAGGTTTGGGTCTATGCTAATTCCCAACTTGGAAGTATCCCTTGCTAATGAATCCAGAAATAGCTTGTGAACTTTCCTAATTTGTTCCTCTGGTAAGGTTTGGAGATCCTTCTTGTTGAGTGCCTCTTCTAGCCTATCTAGGTCGATTTCTACTAGGTCTTGCTCATCCATTTCCATGACTGTGTCTTCTTCTCTTTCTGGTTATTTCCCTAAGGTTGGGTGAGTCTATGGGTCTGCTTGATTTGTTGGGGTATGAATCCCTAGAGACGACTGATGTTCCTTGCACATGCTGATATCTTTCCCTGCATTCTTGTGGGGGTTTTCCACCTCTTCTTCCTCTGGAAGGCGATTGAGGGCTTCAAATGAGTCATTATTCTATTTATTTTTTCCATTGATAATTATGGGATTCTTCTGAGTTTGTTTCCTTCGATTTTGAACCTGGGTGAATCCTTCATTTACTTTCTCTTCAATTTCCTTTTGGGGGGGGGGGGAATTTAGAGGAAAATCTCTGAAAAGGTGCCCATGTTCATGGCATTTTATACATATGAAAGGAATGTGTTCATAGTCTATGGTTTTGGCCCATTCCTCATCTTGGTATTCTAGGGTAAATGTGCCTGGCAGAGCTTTGGAGATGTTCATGTAGACACACATCCTTGCATAGGATGTGTATTTTCTCTGTTTGGTAGCTTCAGAATATTTGACATAGTTACCCAAGGTGCTACCTAAGCCCATTAAAATTTCCTCTAACCAAAACTCTTGAGCTAGAAAATAGAGGTGAATCCATACCAATGCATAGGAGAAGTTTTCCTTTTCTAGGCATAAGCAATCCACCCAGAATCCTAGGTAGAGACCAATAGAGTTGTAGAAATATGGTCCTCCTTCAAAGATTCATTCCTTTTCCTCCAGGTTGTAGAATATTACTGTGAAGAATCCCTTGGAGCTTAGTTGAAGCTAGTAGTCTCCCTTTGGGTTCCATCATGCCTTGATCCAATGAGCTAGGTCATTTTTTGAGGGTCAAAGACCTAGTAATTTTCCTATGAGATCATGGTCCCTCATGAACTACATGTGCTCCCCTATCCTGGTGGTTTTGATAACATACCCGGGTGCAACCGGGGCTTGGGTGATACATTTTCTTAGTATCCAGACCTGAGTTGCTTTTGGATGTGAGGACTCTTGTTACACATTATTTTTGTCATCCCTATGACCGTTAATGATGTAAACCTATCTTTTTCCTTTAGAGGGGTCAGTGGCCTGAGTTCCTGAAGAAAGAACGGAGAAGAACTTTTCCTGAGAAAAGAAGTTGCATTTTCCTTTATAAAAACCCTATTAAAGAGGATGTTCACAGGTTGCTATATAGTCAAGGTGCGAGAATGCCTGATTCTCACAGGTTGCATGATAGCTAGGTTGGAAAAGGTTCATAGGTTTCTCTATAGGTAGGGTGCAAGAATTCTTACACGTGGGAAAAACGAGCATTTTCTTGAATCTTCTAGAAGGAGAAACTTTCGTGGTGAGGTGGCATCCGAATGGTTTGGATCTTACTTGCTTTCATGATTTAGTGGGTGTTAACCCCTAATATTGGTTCATTACCCCTTAATTGGGGCATATTATATTAGTAATGTTATTTTATTTATGTCAGCTTTAGGCCATTAGTTGTAATTATACCTCCTAGTCTCCTATATATA
>JZKD02S2203892.1:16027-39821 GCA_000966675.3 Picea glauca
TCTTAAATACTTCTTGGAAGAAAGACTATCTTCAGAAGAACAACAAAAATGGGTAACCAAGATATTGGGTTATGATTTTGAAATCATCTATAAAAAGGGGAAGCAAAATGTTGTGAAATATGCACTCTCAAGAAAGGATGAAGATGTTGAGGCATTTGTCTGTGCTATCTTGATCATCCAACCCGATTGGATAATAGAAGTAAGGGATGAATGGAAGAATGACAAAAAAGTGTGGATTCTCATTCAAAGGTTGCGGCAGGATTTCAGTGCATCAGATACATTTACATGGAAAAATGATTCACTATGGTGCAAAGATCACTTATATTTATGTAAGAACTCCCAACTCAAACAAAATGTACTGTTGGAATTGCACACCTCTCCAGTAGGAGGGCACTCGAGATTTTTGAAAACTTACCATAGAGTCAAGAAGGATTTTTTTGGGGATGGCCTTAAAACTAATGTTCAAAGGTTTGTGGCAGAATGTTTGGTGTGCCAACAAAATAAGGTGGAAACAATCAAGACCCCAGGTCTTTTACGACCATTATCCATCCCAATTCAGTGTTGGGAGGAGGTTTCCATGTATTTCATCACAGGGTTACCGAAGTCTGAGGAAAAGAGTGTCATCATGGTGATTGTTGATAGACTGACCAAGTACACACACTTTTGTGCACTCTCTCATCCCTTCAAAGCTAGTACAGTTTCCACCGCATTCATGGAGATAGTTCAAAAGCTACATGGCAGCCAAAGATTATTGTAAGTGATAGAGATCCCATCTTCACTGAACATTTTTGGACATAATTATTTTCTTTTTTGGGTACTCAATTAGCTCATAGCTCATCCTATCATCCTCAATCTGATGGACAAACCGAGATAGTGAACAAATGTCTGGAAGGCTACCTTCGTTTCTTTGACTCTGATAAGCAAACACAATGGTTCAAATGGTTATCCTTGGCAGAATGGTGGTATAACACTTCCTTTCATACTGCAACAAAAATGACACCATTTATTGCACTTTATGGATACCACCCTCCTTCCATCACTTCTTCTCTAAAAGAAAAATCTAAGGTTCAAGCAGTGGAAGATCGCATCGAGAATCAACAACAAGTTCTCCAAATATTAAAGGACAACATGGAAACGGCACAAAATCACATGAAAGAACAAGTAGATCAACATCATAGTGAAAGAAGTTTTGAAAAGATTGGCACTATGGCATACAAATTAGAGTTGCCTGCATCTTCATGAGTACACCCATTTTTCCATGTTTCATGCTTAAAGAAGGTTATAAGAAACAAGATCTCAGTTCAAACTATATTGCCAGAACTTGACGAGGAAGGAAAAATCATATTGGAACCTAAAGCCATCACTGACACAAGAATTCGCCAGCTAAGGAATAGATCCATTTCAGAATAGCTCATTAAATGGAGGAAAATATCGACTGAAGATTCCACTTGGGAAGATGAGTCTTTTATACAGAAGCATCTAGAGTTACTCAAGCATTGTGGAGAACGACTGTCTCAAGGGGAGGGGCATGTTAAGCCCTAATTTTGGCTCCTTACCCCTTAATTGGGGCATATTATATTAGCAATGTTATTTTATTTATGTCGGCTTTAGGCCATTAGTTGTAATTATACCTCCTAGTCTCCTATATATACCAAGGAGACGTTTTCATTTTGAATCATCTTTTACTTGAACATTTAAGTGGGGTAAAAGGAGGTTGCCCCCTTGAAGAGGCTTATTATCTGAAATTATCTCTTTTTCAAGGCGTTGAGTACTTTTTCAGATGTTTTTCTATGCTATATTGGTATTTGGTTCTTAACATTGGGATCATCCTAACCTCCTCACCTTATCCTCTTCAGCTTATAAAAGGAGAGGATCTTTCATGGAGAAAGGCGAAGTTGGATTTGGCTTGGAATTAGTAGCTTGGGTGGAGTGTCTTTGATTTTTTCCTTTGTCAAGATAGATTGTGAATATTATCTGATCTGTGCTCTCAAAATTCTTGGAATGGAAGTGTGTGGGGAATGAAGGATAATTGGAAGGAACCTTACGACATCAAAGCCATGGTTGTAATCTCTCTTTCACATTTAATATGATAAAGTAATATGATTCTTTATTATAAAGCTTGTTGTGTTTTATTGTATGATTCCTTGATCACATACATAGGTTTATATTGAGTTTATGCTATTGCTATCACTTTGGTTGGTTGCATTCTTTTGCAGGTTCATCATTGTATGAGCATTGGAATGGAGCTAGGATGGCGATGGTGAGAGGAAGCGGCGTTTAAATGGTATGTCACCCATCCCTCTCTAGTTAGTAAATTCAATATCTCAGACATAAGGAAAGTGTCATGTTCTAGTGTGTTTTGTTCTAGATCTAGGAGGATCTAGGGATATCTGTTAGTGTCTGCACCTACTAATTTGTTCAATAACAAAATTGGCGACTCCACTGGGGAATGGATTGTTTCCTAGTTATTCTAGTTTCCCTTCCTTTGATTTCTTTTTTTCTAGTTTCTGAGTCTATGGGACATCCATCCAAAATCTCTGGATCTAGAAGTTCACTTAGATCCCCTATTCTTTTTCAAAATTTTCTTTGATTATAGACATTCTCACATTGTACCTCTCTACAGCCTGTGAAAACCATTGATGTTCGCACCCTGCTATTAGATCCAATATGAATGTCTCACACCCTACCGGTGTCTAGCCTCTAACAATACCTAATTCTTGCACCCTACCAGTGTCTAGCCTACAAGAATACCTAATTCTCTCACCCTACCAATGTCTAGCCTACGAGAATACCTAATTATCGCGCTGTACTCTACTGCTAGGCTAAGAACTTGTTTGTAAACTTTTTTGGATTGGGCCTTGTCATATTTTGATGACCTAGTTTTGCTTTGATCAACTGGATTGAACTTTTGGAGCCTTTATTGATCTATTTGCAGTCTGCTTGACATTCTTTGAGTTTCTTTTAGCCATATTTGCTTTGTTTGATTTTGAAGGATTCGTCTTTTGCTTTGAGTGTCTTTCAATTACAAAGTGTGTGTTTTCTTTAGAATTGTTTAGGGAAAGATCATATTACTTCTGATTAGTTCGCTTTAAATAAAAACTTTTAGTTTGGGTTTCTTTGTTTTAAGAAAGTTCATTAGTGATTTTAGTGAAAATTTTGAAACAAAAAGATTTAATTTCTTGCTTTATATTAGTTTGGGGGAATCCTTGCATTTGAAGTAGTGAAATTGCATGATTATTGGCATTTTTTGGTCTTAAATTTTGAAAATCATCCCCCCTCATGGTCAGGGGGGGGCATGAATCATGCATTGGTGTACAATACCTTTTTCTCATTTCTTGAGAATTATTATATTGATGAGTTTAATAAATTTTGGGACATCGTGCACATGGGAATGATAAATGTTTTCTCCTTCTCGTAGCATAGCTTTCATCGAAATGAAAAGATTGCATATTCATCTCTTTTCATAATTTTTGAGTTAGTCAAAACACCATATTGTCCACGCCATTTTCCTCTTGATTAACAACAACCATAAAATAAAGCACTTATAAAAACTCATTAAACATTTTTTATACTTTGTGGTAGCAAATGTACATTAGATTAGTTGTAGGGCGTTGGAATAGGTGTGAAAGATAAATTTCCAAAGTTGCAAACAAATATAGAATATTGAGTTAGGGAGCGGTTAAATCCACTTATTACATTTTGTCCTGGGAAGCCCTTTTAACACGAGGGTCAATCACGAGGTCACATTGATATTGGCAAAGTTACTCACCCTGCTTTGTTGGTCTTGGTGTAGAGGTTGCACGTATTATGGGGGTTGCTTGAAAGGTATACCAACAATGATGAGTGGAAGCCTTTCAAGTTGATTTCGAGCTAGATACCCTGCCCTTGTGCATGGACCGGACTGTCGACTATTTCCCCAGGCATCACTGTAGTGATTGGTAACCTTAGTGGCCTATCTCTTTAGGGTCTTTACACAAGGTGACTGTGGAGGGGCAAGTCTTCACGGTACCTGTAATCGATGTTGGCCAAACTCACTCGGGCTCCTTGGAGGGTATACCCACGATTATGTGTGGGAGCTTGCAACAGTGTGTAAGTCCATTAAGAAGGTCATCAATGTAACTTTTCCACCCACTCTATCTCATCCCCTTCTTACTTTGTTCTCGTGACATTGGATTTCATCACCAACTAGTGCGTTCATTGTGAGCAGGTTTTGTTTGCTTTCTTGCTTACTATATTTTTAGCGTGTGTTGTTTGTTTTCCCTAGTGGACTCTAAATTGGATCTATGTTTTAATGGCATTAGTTCCCAAAATGACCACTGAAGGAACCCCTTTTCCAGGGGAACCTTTGTTTTTCCTTCTTACAAAAACATTGGTCCTCCTCACATCGCTACTTTGAACCTTCTAGGTCTCACAATTGGATTACTGGTATGGTTGTTTTCCACTCAAGTAATCCCAAATGCAGTAAGTGCTTCGGTCGTAAGCACTTCCACCCAAGAACATCAACCTCATGTTGATCCTCACCTTCTTCACTAATAAGGTATTCTTTGCCTTCTTCACTTGCAAGGTTGCCTTTCTTTTCATATTCTTCGTCAAGTGAAAGTTTTGAATCTAGTAACTCGGTGAATAAGAAGAAGAAGAAAAGAAAGATTAAGAACAAGAAAGATAAACAAGGGTCAAAACCTCCAGCCACTATCAAACACGTTGGAAAACAACCAGTTACTATTACTCGTGCTGGGAGTGTTGATGATGTCAATATTACCCAAACAACTCGTAAGCCCAAGTACACTTGCAGGCTTTGTAAGGGTAGCCATCTTCTTAAGGATTTCCCTGGTCTATCTAAGGTTATAGAAGCATGGTCTAAATCTCCTTTCTAGTCCATGTCGTCAACCTCTGAACAACATATTGATGACCCCCCGTCAACTAGTCAAGATACCGTTGGGAAGAAGAAAAGTAGAGTCAAGTTCCCATGCATGCTATGCAAAGGGAGTCATATCACTCACCTTTTTCCTCGTATGGATGAAGCCTCAAAATTACTGGAAGACATGACTGTTTCACAGCCTCAACTTCCAGTTGCTTATCGCAAGCTTACTCTTGACCCCCCTATAGTTGATGGAATGATCACTCTGATCCCTTCACCGGTCAATCCGGTTGATCATGTCGTCAATCTGGTCATGTCCTTAGTTGAACCGGTTGAAAAAGTGATTGATCTGATACCATCCTTGGTCAATCCCTCTCTCCCCTCAGAGAGTGAAACTAAAGAAGTCGATCTAATCCCATCTTCGATCGATCCCCCTCTCTCGTTCGAGAGTGTCACCCAAGTGGTCGGTCCATTTCAATCTGTCGACCCCATTCTCCCCTTGGTGAATGCAACCCAAGTGGTTGATATGATCTCTTCATCGGTCAATCCTACTCTCCCGTTAGAGAGTAAACCCACTATTGCCCATGTTTTTCTCATTGATACAAAATCTACCATGTCGGGGGCTATTCCTCCTTCTCTCGTGGAACCCCCTCTAAGTTATGAGGCCATCCATTTTGATTGGGGTGTGCTAATTGGACCTCATCTTCCCTCTCACATTCCTTTCCAGATTACAGTATAGGTTTGTGGTTGAGACATTACTCAGACACTGATAGATGAAGGTGCATCCGTTAGTATTTTTTCCTCTTTTTCTTGGAAAGATTTGGGTTGTCCTCCACTTTCACTAGTTACACAAAATATGTTATCTTTTAACAGAAGAACTAGTCAAACTTTAGGGACCCTTCCTTAGTTTCCTAACACTTTGGGAGGGAAAAATGTCTTTGTGGATGTCATGGTAGTCCAATACCCCTTGGATTTTGCTTTACTTCTTGGGCGAGATTATGTCTATGCCATGAAAGCTATTGTGTCCACTCTTTTTCGTGTGATATATTTCCCTCATGATGGAATAATTGTCACTTTTGATCAACTTTCATTCATTGACCCCGAATGGATTGCTTCCCTAAATGGTTCTTATATGCAGACGGTATCATCCCCACCACAGGTCAATTATGTGGCGTTGTCGCCCATGGCTTCAACTTCTGATGACTTAGATATAGTAGTTGACATGGTGATCTCTTCGATAGGGTTGTTAGAGCTTGATATCTTTACTCCTGTCGTGGCCCTCGACATGTTGTCCTTCCAGAGTGTGTTTCTTCCTTCCAGTGAAGACCTCTTGGAAGCCATGACCAATTTTTGTCCCTTGACATGGTGTCATTCCGAAGAATTGTCCTCTTGGAATCCATGATCAATGAGAGAGGTCCCGAGGATAGTTTTTGCATGTCTGAGGCAACCTTGTTAAAAAATGAAATAGAGGTCTATGAGCATGATTTTCTTATTTCAAGCTCGTTAAAAAATGAAACCAGACTTGAGCATAGTTTTCTAATTTTAAGCTCATTAGAAAATGAAACCACTTACGAGGATAGTTTTTTCATCTCTGTGGAAACCTCGTTAAAAAATGAAACATAGGTTACAAGCATAGTTCTTGTTTCTATGTCAAGCTCATTAAAAAATAAAATAGTTTTCCCCCTCTTTGTTTGAGACAACTCCTTTGTCTAGTATTTGAAGCTTCATTTCCTCTGCCTTTGTCGTTGGATGAAACAAAGCTTGGGGGGAAATACTTTCATCCTCTGGACTTCATACTAAAAAAACCCCGAGTTTCTTAAGCTGGGGGCTAAGTACCAACCATCCATATGTTATGCATTGGGAAGTCCAAGCATAGTTTTCTATGCTTCAAGCTTGTGTAAAAATGAAACCACTTACCTCAAGCATAGTTTCCTCTGGTTCAAGATTGTGTAAAAATGAAACCAGGTCCAAGCATAGTTTCCTCTGGTTCAAGCTTGTGTAAAAATGAAACCAGGTCCAAGCATAGTTTTGTTTTGTTTTAAAGCTTGCGTAAAAATGAAAACAATCCTCAGCTTAGTCTTTGTTCTTTCTCATGCTCATAAATACATGAGAATAAGTTAACGAGCTTATTCTTTGTTCTTTCTCGTGATCGTAAATACATGAGAATGTAATCAAGTATACTTTTATCACTTTTTCGGACTCGTAAAGGTTATACAAAAAAGGAACCCCCTGGAGTTCCCTTTAAGCTCTTTTTAGACTCTCTAAACATGAAAACATTGTTGAGCGGTCTTGTTATTTTCGCGCTCATAAAATTATTTGAAGAAAATGCTTGATGAGCGATAGTTTATTACATTTTCATTCTCGTCGAACTAATTTATGAAAAAGGAACTAGGAGAGTTTTCTTTAAGTGTTTTTCAGACTCTCAAAACATGAAAAACCCTCGACTTTTCTATCTTTGGACTCGTTAAACAAACATCGAAAGGCCCTTATGGGACTGAACCACTCCTTCCTAGGGTTTGTTAAACATACTCTGAGGGACTCATCCGAAGGATGAGTTTACATTACAAGCATATGTTATCCTCCTCAAGCTTCCGTAAAACTAAGGAGTTACTCACCAGAAATGGCAGGGGAAAATTTGGGAAAGAAATGTATCTAAAACTTTATTCTGTTGAAGAGTCACTTTTGAACATGACATGCTTTCAATCGCCTTGTGTTTAGGTTGGAAAATATGCTCGTCTCTTGGTCATACTCCATTATAAGATTACAAATTGGTTTATGATCTCTGTTGTTGAGTCAGTGTTTCCAAGATAGTTTTGTGTCATCAATATGTTCAAAAAATAAGTTCAACCCAAAAATCCTTCTATTGCATCAGCCATCTCTGCAGTCCTTAAGCCTTCTATTGTTTCGGCCATCCCTAAGTCAGTCCTGAATCACTTGTTACTCTAATCTACATAAAATCTTGTTACTTGATTCATGTCATTGATGTGGGATACATTAAGGCCCTCCTGTGACGAGTCTTTTCCTATCGACTTCAACTCATTATCCAGGACTTATACTTAGAAACTAATCTGTACCTTGGAACTTGCATGCCTCAATGGAAGGTTTCCTTGCTTTTGATAGTGGGTTTTAATTATTGACCCCTGATCGGGAGATTCCACCGAGTATTCGACTTCAGCTCATTAAATCATATTTGTTGGATTGTACTGGTGTACCTTGGGAGTCATTGACATTAATGGTGATTTCCCTCACGCTTGTTAATGGTATACACTAATGATAGACAATCAAGTGGTTTCTACCATGTTCGACTTCAGCACATGTATTCACATGGTTAGATTCGTACTATAGAGTGGTGGAGATGAAGAACCTGAATCTTTTCTCACTGATTCAGGTTGCATTGGAGTATATTCAGTTTATATTGTTGCATAGATCCTCATTGTATGTCTCATGGCTATGTTCAAATTTGAGTCCTTAACACATAGATCCACAATGTATTTTTGGTGTCTATGTTCAGATTTGAGTCATATCGGCATGGATCCACAGTGTATGTTTGTTGACCATGACCTGTCTTACTTAACATGGATCTTCGCATGTCAGCATTTATGCTATGAGTCATTTGTATTCTGAGTATGGGAATGCCTACCTCAGTGATGATATATTTTTGTACTGCATTTCCTTGTTTGTTGGCAGGTTTCCGATTGACTGTCCCTTGTTCCCTACACACACTCGACAAAGTATTTCAGCTATCACTCTATTATAACTTCATACTTTTGGGGGATCTTTGTCACAAATTATTTTCGTTGTCCCTATGACCATTAATTATGTAAACCTATATTTTTCCTTCAAAGGGGTTAGTGGCCTGAGTTCCTGAAGAAAGAAGGGAGAAGAACTTTTCTTGAGAAATGAAGTTGCATTTTCCTTTGTAAAAAACCTATTAAAGAGGATGTTCATAGGTTTCTATATAGGCAGGGTGCGAGAATGGCTGATTCTCACAGGTTGCACCATACTTGGCTTGCAAGAGGTTCACAGGTTGCTCTATAGGCAGGGTGTGAGAATGCTTACACGTGGGAAAAACGAGCATTTTCTCGAATCTTCTAGAAGGAGAAACTTCCATGGTGAGGTGGAATCCGAATGGTTTGGATCTTACTTTATTTCATGATTTAGTGGGATCATCCTAACCTCCTCACCTTATCCTCTTCAGCTTATAAAAGGAGAGGATCTCTCATCAAGAAAGGCTAAGTTGGATTTGGCATGGAATTAGTAGCTTGGGTGGAGTGTCTTTGAGTTTTTCCTTTGTCAAGATAGATTGTGAATATTGTCAGATCTGTGCTCTCAGAATTCTTGGAATGGAAGTGTGTGGGGAATGAAGGACAGTTGGAAGGGAACTTACGACATCAAGGCCATGGTTGTAATCTCTCTTTCACATTTAATATGATACAGTAATATAATTCTTTCCTATAAAGCTTGTTGTGTTTTATTGTATGATTCCTTGATCACATACATAGGTTTATATTGAGTTTATGCTATTGCTATCACTTTGGTTGGTTGTGTTCTTTTGCAGGTTCATCATTGTATGAGTGTTGGAACGGAGCTAGGATGGTGATGGTGAGAGGAAGCGACATTTAAACGGTATGTCACCCATCCCTCTCTAGTTAGTAAATTCAATATCTAAAACTTAAGGAAAGCGTCATGTTCTAGTGTGTTTTGTTTTAGATATAGGTGGATCTAGGGAGATCTGTTAGTGTCCGCACCTACCAATTTCTCCAATAACAACTCTGCATCCATATTCAATTTCGTGCTTCCAGCCATTTCTTCTTGTAGGTATTGTTATCACATGTGCAGAGGAGGCTTAAAGGATGGACAATGCAATCTAACATTCTCTAGGTCATTTTCTGCGGCGTTACGGTAAGAAGGGGCTTTCACCCCCTCTTCTGTGCCAATTTTGTTGTGGCATTCAGAGCCTCTGAGCAACATTGCTCAACGTGTACATAGGAGGTTAGAAGAGGTTAGGTTGGAGGGGTTTTGAAACATTAAAGCCCTAAACCTTGCAGGGTGTCATTGCAGAGGTCGATCTACTAGACAATATTACTTTATACATTAATATTTGTATCAATTAATTAATCAACGCATATTTTAATGTATTAATACATTATTATTATTATATTAATAGTTTAATATGTTACATTATACATTAATACATTAGTACTTTAATTTATACATTAGAATAATGTAATAATGTATTATTAAATATATTAAGGTTAATGCATTACTACTTTATTAATGTATTATTTTATTAGTTTACTAATATTTTAATAATCTATTTATTGATGCATGTAATATATTTATTGATGTATTTGATGTATTACTTTATTATAATACACTATATTGTAAATTAATACTTTAATTTATACATTATTATTATATATTATATTATTTTTCTCTTAAAAGGTCACAGGTTCAAATCCAGAGGGGGGTAGGGTATGTATACCTTCGTAGATTTTACTAGTCAAATCATTGGGCAGAGGGGGGTCCATTGTCCCATAAACAAGGAGGTCTCATACACCAATTTTGTGTGCTGGCTTAGCCATGACCTTAAAAATAGATTATTATTATTATTATTATTATTAAAAAACCATTAATGTTAAAAAAATAAATTATATAAAACAAAATTATAGTTTTGATTATCCAATATATAATTATAGATCCCTAAATAAACTTACTTTAATATTAGAAATTTAAATTATATAAAAAATAATTTTATTTTTTATTATTATGTTTGTATAATTATTATAATATTTTAATTTTCATTATTATAATTATTATAATTTTTTCAATTTTAATTAGAATTGACCTCAAGAAATAGATTTAGATTGATACACATCTCAAAGTTAGAACAAGATCTCAACTTATAAGATTAATTAATTACTCTACCCAATCATTAACTAAAGTGGTGGAGGAAGGATTCAAATAGTTTTTTGGGAGCAATAAGCTTTCTATTAGAAATCATTAAATGGTTTGTATAATGAGATGTGCATTATTGAATAAAAAATAACTTTTGATGAAGTATATATGTAACCCAACATGTAAAGCATTTAATGACATTTAGTGGGTGTTTATTATTGGTACTCAACCTATTATTTTAAGTAGTGTAATAGATTTTGTCACTTTTCAAAGAAAATGATTTAAATTTATTCACGTATATAAATAAAATATTTAATGCTACATGTGAAGTTAATTTTTTTTTATATTTTCAATTTAATTTAAAATGAGATATTTATAATTAAATATTAACTTAAATATTAATATTTAAAAAATCAAAGTTGGTTTATGATAGTGTTAAGAATACAATATATATATAAAGAAGGAGAATATTAAACTACATTAGAAAGACAAAATAAAATTAAAAAAAGAAAGAAGAAAAAATAATTAAATATAATTAGGGTCATATATGGATATTAATAAAGAATCTTAAAAAGAAAGAAGTCTTCTTGTTGTTTACCATAAACTTTTTTAATATCCAAAGTTGCAAAGAAAAGTGTGATGGGCATGAGGCTATGAGAGTCATTGGGTCATGGACATTTAGTAGGTTTGCCATGTGATTTTGGATGTTTTTCACAGAGCCTCTTCCTAGTAGTGTTGGAGGGTTGGATGTAAGAGGCCAGTAACTTGGTGTATTTTAATGTAGGAACTAGGTGTAAGATTTCCCAAATGAATATTCTTAAGCATCTTTGGTACTCAGAAGCCATGAGTGTCTTGAGAGAACCAAGTAAATCTTTGAAGAGACAAAATAACATCTCTGATATCATAGTAATGAGAGCATATGAATACCATTTATGACCCTCAATCTTAGGTTCTAAGGAGCATATATGGAATGTACAATGCTCTCAAGGAATATGGTGATATATATCAATGTAAAGGTAATGAGAGAAAACTATAAGCTTAGTGGGAGGGTTCGTCACATTGTAAGGTAACTATAGTGATCTGGATTTTATGAGCAGAATGAAATGACTACAAATTATTAATAGGTGCTTAACAAAAAAAATAGAGATACCGTAAAAATGGTTTTCCATTTAATAAGGAAATAAGCTGAAACTGTAAAATGCAGTGGAAACAAGCTTGCTGGAATGGTGGCGACTTATCTCTAAGAAGAGATGTGACGACTGCGCTCATTCACAAGAAGATCATTACAATGAGGCTCTGAAGGTTTTTTTACAATAAACAGGAATGCCCAAAACCCTAGACATCCAAAAACCTAACCCTAGGAGATGAAGCGCCAAAAGTCATAGGGTCCCGTTTGGGTAAGTTAGTACATCAACTTCTCGGGGTCGTAACATTTGCATACAATCTCTGTTTTAGGTGTATGATAGACTGTTGGAAAGGTATCATTGAGGAGATTCATTGTGTGAGCTAAATTATTCATTTGAATATCATTGAGAAGATTGATACTGAAAAACCTTCATTTAGGCCCTCAAAATGGCCCCAAAAGTTAAAACTGCTAACAATAGTAAATTGCCAAAATTGTTAGAAAATTGTTTTGAGCCAGTTGGAAGAGGTGGGATGGATCAATCCTACATTATTAGGAAGAAATGGTCTCCATTTAGTTGAGTTCCTCTATTAGATGAGGAAATTTCTGTTGAATTTGGCCCCGGGTGAGCCACTTGCCTTGGTGCAAGCACTGCCATGCTTTGACGACTCGATAAATTTGGGTCCTTTTCTCTCAAGTGCCCTTGATCTGTGTGTCCACAATATGATCATTGGATGCTTGTTGTATGCAGTTGGGGTTGATCTCTGTTGGTTTCAGTTGCTCTACTATGTTTGAGGTGTCCAATAATGGTGGGAAATAAGGGCGAAGGAAATCCACGTTGAACATTGGGTGCAAATTAAGGAAAGGAGGAATGTTGAGCTCAAAAGAATTATCCCCCATGGCCTTGGTGATGGTTTATGGCCCATAACATAGTGGGAAAATATTCTGATGGGGTCCTGTAAGGCGTTCTTTACCAAACTTTGGCACCCACTTGAAACTTATGTGGCACCTGATGTTGATCATGGCATTGCTTGTACTTGTCATTGGAATTTTGTAGGATATCCTGAACATGTTGGTAGATGTGATGGATCTGCTCAATGAACCGGGTGGATTTTTCAACTTAAGTTGGAGAAGGATATGATTTGGTTAAGGTGACCGCAAGGGGAAGTGCAACATCTATGGGACCGAATGGTTGGAATCCCAACCCCACCTGAAAGGGGTTGTGGCCAGTTGAGCTATGCAGGGCTCAATTGTAGCTATGTTGGACATAGCGAAGGCTCTCATCCCATGTGTGAGGGTGCTTTGAATTATACATGCAAAGGATATGCACAATCATTCGATTGATAACCTTGGTTTGGTCATCTATTTGGGGGTGGAAGGTCGTGGATTTGGTGAGCTTGGTGTCTAGCAGTGACTAGAGGCTCGACTAGAATGTGCTGAGAAATCAATTATCTCGATATGAGACAATGGTTTGTGGGATTCCAAAATTTACCCAGGCTCATTCAAAGAAGATCTTGGCAATGGCCTCTACTATGATGTTCTTCTTGTAGGCAACCAGAATCACCATCTTATAAAAGTGATCAAAAACTACAAAAACACAGTCATTTCCCCGCTTGGTGGACGAGAGGCCCGACATGTAGTCCATTGAGATGGATTCCCATGGATTGTCAGAAGTAGGAAGAGGGGTGTACAGGCCCTATTTCATAGTGTTTGGTTTGGCAATAATGCAGGTAGTGCAGGACCTGATATACTTTCAGCCAGTAGAAATGTTTCTGTAGAATCACCACTGTCTCTTCAACGCCAAAGTGTCCTACCACCCAACTATAGTGGGCTTCCCAGATTAGCTTCGCTCACTCATTTGATGGAACAAAGATATGGCCTAGATGACACAACAATCCATCCTGAAGATGGAAATTATCGACAACCACATTTGCACACAACATTTGGTAGGTGGTGGCGAAGTCTGGGTTTGTCTCATAGAGTTGGGGCCATCCATAGGTCTCATGGCCATAGGATTCTAACACCATGGGGAGTGTTGTGAATGGTGGTTTGCTGAGGAAATCATAAACATGATTGGTTCTTCATTTTTTATACTTGATGTTGAGGTAGAATTGCTACAAGTATGTGGACCACTTTTGATGGAAATCATTCTACAATTTTCCCTGTGTTTGCATGAACTGCAGTGGATTCTGATTAGTGTGGATGACTATCTCCTTCCCAAGAATGTAATGTCTCCACTGGTTGAAGGATTTCACAATGGAGTACATTTCTTTGTCATAAGTAGGGTACTTACAGACAACATCTGATAGTGTCTCACTATGATAGGCCACAGAGTGGCTGTGCTAAGAGATAACGACGCCCACCACATATTATGAATCATCTATCTCAATCCCAAAGAGTTGTTGCAGGTCTGGTACTGAAAGTATGGGGTTGAGAACAAGTTCTACTTCAAATCATCGAAAAATTGTTGTTGGGACCGAGCCCACACAAATTTCTCCTTACCGCCACCCCTGGTTATTTGGATAATGGCCCATGCAATATGGGAGAATCCCAACATGAATCTGCGGTAGAAATTGGCAAGGCCCGAGAAGATCTGAAGCTCAATGAGTGTGGTTGGGGTTGGCCAGTCACTGATGACTTGGATCTTGGCTAGATCCACATGTATGCCATGATGATCAATTATGTAGCCTAGGTAATGGACCCTCTCCATGCTGAACATGTTCTGCCCAAGTCTTGTTGTAAATGAGAATGTCATCCATATACACCACCACAAAAGTATTGGTGAATGGTCAAAGGATATCGTCCATCATACTCATGAAAGTGGTTGGAGCATTTGTCAACCCAAAGGGCATGAACAACCATTCAAAAAGCCTTCCTTTGAATTGAAGGCGGTTTTCCATACATCTGTCTATTATATCGAGACCCCATGGTATCCAGACTTCATATCAATCTTACTAAAGTATTTGGCCCCCGTGAATTGATCAAGGAGGTTTCTGATTTGTGGAATCAGGCACCATTTTCTGACTGTGATTTTATTCAGAGCTCAGTAATCAATGTAGAGTCATCAATTTCCATCTTTATTCTATACTAGCACGATTGGGCTCCTGCAAGGTGTTGATCTGGGACAGATGTTCCCCTTGTGGAGAAGCTCTTATATGTGTCGCTTGATCTCCTCATTCTCTAACAGAGAGAGAAAATAGACTGGTCCATTGGGAAGCAATTCACTGAGGATCAGATAGATGGGGTACTTGACCTGGCAGTGCAGAGGTACCCCAATAGTTGTAGAGAAGATATCTGAGTATTCTTCCACAACCTTATATACTTTCTTCTGCTATGTGGAGAGGTCGATCGAAGAGACCCTGGATGTGGTTGTGATCTTTTTCTTATTATGGGAGCGAATCACGAAGAAGACAAAATTCCCCATCTGAGAGACGACCTTCCTGCATTTCTTAACAAATATCAAGGAAATAGAACTAGGTGGGACTGCCTTGAGTATCCTGTACAATTTCCTGTTCAAAGTAATAATAACACTACGAGGCATAGACTCATATACAACATGGTGTTTCCATAAATAAGGCTGGCCCAAAAGACCATCACACAATACCTTGTCTTTGAAGGGCTTGATGTCGTATGACAGTCGGTACTATTGGATGACACGAAGATCACTTCCTTGGCAGAGCCATCCAATGGTGTAGGGTTGTGAGTACGGTGTTGTCGGCAGGGCTAGTCACTTGATGACCTCTGCTGAGATGAGGTTCCTCTGGCTATCGCTATCCATGATGAAGTGCAGTGGGGTTACTTTTACCCACATCTATGAATGGAAGAGGCGTTCTCCTTCTTTTGGCTTGTTTCGTTCACCAGGATGGAACTTGGTGGTAGAAACATTAGCATTGGCTTCCACATCAATGATTTGTCTTCCCTTTCTGGTTCTGGCTCAGAGTCTGAACCTGCATCTAATTCAGAGGCTTTCTCTTCGGCCACCAACAACTTATTTGAGTGGTAGTTAGCAGTGTTATGCCAAGGTCTCTTATGGAAGTCACACCACTTCTCAGTATCTTTCTTTGTATTTCAGGTGTCCTTCTTTTCTTGCGGCTTGGAATGGTTGCCCTGATACTGTCCATATTTTCTCTATCCTTTTTTCTGTGGTTTGGGGCCACCCTTTCCTCGCTTATTTTGTGAGGGGTTCCTAGGCCCAAATTGCAACGTCTTTTGTTTTATCTTCTGCTCAATTTTGACAACATATCAATAGGTCGCACCCAAGGATGAGATGTCCAAAAATTCCATTTTGGTATGGATTTATCTATGCAAAGCGCCACGATACTTGAGAACTAGATTTTACTCTGAATCTTTGATATCCATCTTGGTGTGCAAGGTATGAAAGATATTTGTGAAATTTAGCACTGCTTGGTCTCTTTATTGTCGTAGTGTGGTCCATTTGGTATACAAGTCATCATAACTTCCGACAGGGTAGTGTTGTTCCTTAATAGCATCCCTAAAGAAATCCTAGGTTTCCATGACTATAAATAATGAGGGTTCCTCTGTTTCCTTTTGCTCATAGAAAGTTTCCCACTAATATTTGACATGGAGAATGGCTTTGAGGAGTGCAAAAGTAATATTTTCTCTATTTGAAAAGTTAGGGACAAAACAATACCCTTCTTGTTGGCCCTTGACCAAGTTTTGAGGGATATTGATCAAGTTTGATCTATTTTGGGACTTCGACAGCTTGTCGATGGAGGAATGCAACACGAAGCAGAGATCTTGGGATCTCAACCCCTTTTTGGGTCCTTTTTGGGTTATGGGATTATGTAATGGGAATGTGATGTCGGCCCATGGGTTTACCCATGTTTAGGCCTATTTTATAAAGTATAAATAGATGCCTAGGCAATATAAGAAGAAGAGATATCTATGTGATAAAAGGCCAATAACCTAAGTGCTAAGTGCAATTGTGGTTTGTAAGTGCTTTATGCATAACTGGGAGAGACTTGTAGAGCTAAGTGCAAGTGGTTGCAACATATTGTGGAAGGATGTGTGCTATAACGTGAGGAGGGAGGATCTAGCGAGGTGTGTATATCTCCTGTCCTAGGCGTAGTAGGATTTTGATGGATTTTTGATTGTAAATGATTGATTGAAGACAATAAAGAAGAAGAGTTGGTGGACATAGCCCCAGGGTGGGGGTGAACCATGTAAATACTGTGTTGTCTTGATTTGTGCTTTGCCATGATGCATTTATGTATTCTCTTGTTAAGTGCTTTGATAGAGATAGACAAATATTCTTATGCTTTGTGCTAATGATGTGTAAGAATGTTATATCTAACCTTTATGAATTTTCTTAGTGCTTTATCTGCTAGATCTAATCTACCTATTTATGATAAAGTGCTTATACACATTAGACCTGGGTGAATGATGCGATGCTCTGTTTTATCTGTGAAGTTGATATTGGTCAAGTATTGATTAATGTTAACTGCTAAGTGATCTATTTAGTGTTATAATCACAAATCTGTGTTCCAACTAAGGTTGTAGACACCTGGGTCCTGTAACCACCACTGCCTCTACCTCAGGTGAGACTTCATTTGCTTCACAGGTGTTGCCAAAAGGGTCGGTAGTTAGGGTTTTGTTGGTGTTTTTCTATAGTGTTGAACCCTGGGTCTTCCCCTAATCCCAACAAACTAAAACTGTGATTGATGGGTCTTGCCAGGACATGAAACTGTGATTGATGGGAACTAAGAAAGAAGAATCTTTATGCAAAGATCTGTCTTGGAATTATGAAAGCTCTCTGTGTAGACATGTCTCTCTAAGTGCGCAATACTCTACTTAGTTTGGCAAGCTCTGTGCTAAAGAAAAGAAGTCTGATCTAAAGAAAATAGGTAAGACTTGGAAGCTTTGTGCTCCGAGAAAGGAAAAAGTGAGAATTTTTTATTAAAAGAGGTAAGATCTGAAAACTCTGTGCTCTGATAAAGGTAAATATATTTGAAAAGTTCTAGATCTGAAAGCTTTGTGCTCTGTTAAAGTAAGATAAGTGGAATTTTTTTTTTCTAAAGTATGGATCTAGGTATGTTTGATAGATTTTGTCCTAGCTTAAAAACTAGGGTACTAATGAATGAAAGAAGGTTTTCTATAAATTGATCTAATAAGAATAGTGAAAGATATGTTATACCTATGCATAGAAAGAATCTTTGGACTAACAAATGGATGCATGACCCTAGAAAGAACTTGTTGCAGTTTATCTCCTATGATTCTAGTGTGTAGTACAGGAGAAGTTGGGGATCATTTAAAAGAAAGAGAAGATTAACCCTCTGTTACAGTTGCAGAAGACCAGGACATCTTGTTGAGGAATGCCCTGTGAGAATATCTAGTTATATTTGTTGCAAATCTATGGACCATGAAGTGTTGGATTGACATAGAATGATTATTAATCTTGAAGGAATGAATCTAAATCAAGAAAAACCTAAAGAAGATCTAGAAACTAAGGTTATGGCAGAACCCTAGAAAGAATCAGAGAAAGTGTTGCTATAGATGAAATAAACCCTGAATGACCACTGACATGTCAGCTTATCAAAGATCTTCAAAGAAAAAGAATGCATTGAAGAAAGAATAGGATACTTCAATATTGATTGTGTCCTAGATGAAGAAACACAGGTGAATATCATGACAGAAAGAACTTGGCAACTTTTAAGAAAGCCTCCTATGACTCCTTCCTTCGAAGTAATAGGGTTATTTAGAGGAAAGTTGATAAACCTGTATGGAAGGCTTGCTCAGATACTTATGAATGCTAATGGAACTTCAACAGAGGAAGATTTTGAGATTATTAAATTTATTGAGATCAGTGTCCCATTTACCATGCTACTAGGAAAAACTTGGACTGAGAGAGATCAGGCCAGAAGACAAGAAGAAGAAGAAGTTTTGGAGCAGAAGAAACAAGAGTTAAAAGATTTCACGACTGGAAGGATCGCACACTTGATTGAAGAAAATGAAAACAGATCGAAGCTATTTAACATCATAGACCCATATGTCAAAGCTAAAAGAACATTAGAATACCCATGAAAGACTAAAGCACCTATTCTAGATAAAGAAGAAGGATCACCCTCGAATTTTAGTAAAGGATCTCAACAACGCGAAGTCACTATGTCAAAATAAGATGAGAATTAGAAAGGAAAAAGACATACCGAGATTAAGCTCACTGGAAAGAAGGCTAGAAAGCTAATTAAGAAGAGAGCTAAGATCGACAAGTTGTAGAAGGTTCCAAAGGAAACCTTATAGAAGAAAAATTTGCAAAATTGGAGCTTCGCTGGGATATCAGAACAATGACACATGGCACTTCGTTATGGTGAAGCAATATAGCCATTGGAGATGTTATAACCATTTGATTGACGCTCTAGATGGAAAGAAAGGAAATTATGGTTCTCCATCAGACCGTTGGACCGCGCCATAACAAACAAAATAGAGTTAATGAAGGCTTCATACTCGTTGCAAGCAACTCGTTTCCAATTTACCTATTTATCTCGTCGTGCCATGAACTGAGAAAACTTTTTCCAACTGAGAGTTTGAGCCCACAGACTAAGTCAATTTTATATAGTGATCATCGCACTCTTACTTTCTATCCTATTGTAGTGTCTAAGTTATTCCCCGAAGTTGAGAATGTTAACCCTGAGTGTGTATGTCAGATGAACTGAGCATTGTAGAGAAAGTTGTTGAAGAAGTTTTGATAAGCCTCATGACTGAAAGAGTCATGTTGATGTCTACATGTGTACAAGCATCATCGACAAGAGGACTGCCAACCTCTCCATCCACTACTCACAGAGCTAGACCATCCCAACCATCTGATCAAAAGCGAACCAAGAATAGGGATGATCTAGCGAATGCTAAATTGATCTCGGCCATATTGCCTGCCTATATTCTACCTTTGAGCGGTGTATTAAATCAATACAACATGCCCAGATATTTTGAGTACACCTTGGTTACAGCATACCTCCCGAAGAGGATACACACAGTTCGAGTAGACCAAGATAAGATTGCGTGGTTGAAGTTTAGTGACTTCAACCTTGGAGATCGCAAAGTTTACAACATGCTCGCCCCACATAAGTACCTGACCTAGACTAAGCAAAATAATTCGAAGATAATCCCCCAGTTGTCGACTATGAACCTTGCATAGTCCACCATGCTCAATGTCTTGAAGATTCCTCACTTCAGATGACACCAGGAGGTAAATGAATGTGTCAAGATGTTTTTCTCTTGTTACCATGGCAGTTATTTATGGTTAAACCTTCGTATCATAGTGGATCTAACATTGATCAATCGGATCACCAGGCTTAGTATGCAAGGACTTGATCCACAGGATTTTTACCCTGGAAAAACCATGGATTGCGCTCTAGCACAAAGGATCAAGGAAACCTATGGCGATGTCAAGAAGGGAACGTGAGGTTACAAAGTATCTTCTATTTAGAGTGGTGCAGTGCTCCTCACCTATCAATTGACTGCAGGGAAGTTAGTAGGAAAAAGGAGACCCACCCAAGTCACTAGTTTTGTAGTCGACCTCGCAGGGAAGTGCGCAAAAGGACTTCAGATGAATTGGGAGAAGTACCTAGTGAACCAATTAGAACTCAACTACAGAGAATCCTAGGATCAAGGGTACGAATTTCATTTCAACTGGCTATTGATCTTCATCACTTTTATTTCCTTGGAGATGTCGAAAGGTGCGACCTTCCTGGATATCGAGCCATTTGAACCACTGGCCACGAAGTTCAGTACATTGTGGTATTCAAGTGACATGAATAAGAAATGGGAGTAAAATTTTATGTTCCATACATACTACATTCAGCTGGAGATAGCCAGCCAGTTCGAGTCTCGCATGACTTTGAACACTCTACACCAGTTTCGGCCTTTGATGAAGTTCAATGCAGATTTTCATTTCATTTATATTAAAATGCACACAGATGAACATAAGAAATAGTTGCATTCATACTACAAGCTGATGGAGGAGGACTTGAAAGAGATCACTAAGGAATGGTCGACGAGCCTCCTTATTCCAGCAGACACTATAGAGATATCTGACATAGACAGCCCAAAAACTGCGCAAGATACACCTGGGCCCAGCAAGGCAAATAAGACCAAAGAAGTACAAGATTTAAGTAGTGCCTCAGTGAATACTACTTCCATATCACCAGAGCGAGGGGGTGATGGCGAAGAGATAGATGGTGAAGAATATGAACAAAAGAAAGGCGAGGTAACACCTCCTAGAGTTGAGGAGGACCCATCAAAGAAAAGGAAGGTTTCCCCCTTGAATCCTTCTTCCCGGAAGAAATCAAAATCCTCTATGACCAAAATGTAGACTATCCTCACCTCAGATGATTTTGACTTCATTGTAGTAGCCCTGAAGGATGCTTCGCTGGAAATCATAGAAAAACAAGAAGCTAGGCAGGAAGACATGTACAATTACATTGAGGTCAAGCTCCAATGGGTACAACAATCCCTTCAGTCTAGCCACATAGTCTCAATTGTGCCTCTACCATTGGGAACACTAGAACTGGGATCTGAAACAACTCAACTCCACCATCTCATTGATACGGTTGAAGCTCGCCTTCGATGAGCACAAGAGGAAATAGAAGAAGGCACCTAGGCTTTGATGCAAGTACAGGTAGTACTTGTAGAACATCGTCAAGCGGCAGAATAAGAAAAAATTTCCCTTCAAGCAAAGTTGGATGAATAAAAAGCATAGCTACAACAAGGAAAGTAACAATTGCTCACTGAGAAGCTTGAAGTGAAGGAAGCGGTCAACAAAGAACTTTTCTCTGTGACAGTCATAGAAATAAAGATAGAGGATCAAGTCATGAAGCAAGTAGACCATCTTATAGAAGCTATCTAGAAGCTAGAACAACGCATAGTAGACTTGGGGCTACGCATAGTGCCCGAGACCCCACAGGATGTAAAGGACCAATGAGAAGCAACTGTTTGCAGTGCAGTTGAGAGACTAAAGGCCCTTTCTCTAGAATGCAAGCTGTTGAGCGCCCACAGTTCTCTGACATACGAACAACTTGTTGAGAATCTAGAATTAAAGGCACTAGAGTCATAGCTCCAAGAAGTGAAGCAGCAAACCGATACATTACAAGCGTAGTTGAAGGCTCTGTTAGCTGTAGAAACAATGAAACGATATCAAGAGTAGTGCACTTCCCAACATAAGATCCACACTATACATAGCAAAGTGATGGAAGTCACTCAAAGGCTCCAACCTATACAAGACAAGTCTTACCAATAGTTTACAAAAGTAGAAGGCAGAGGAGCAGAGCTAGAGCAGGTTGTCACCGTAGTAGAACAACACCTAGAAGGACTCGTGAATGATGCACTCATCCAAGAGTTTGCTAAATAGGAGGTTGTATCACAACAAAAATTCCAAGCAACTCGATCCAAGCTCGAGGATTTCGAAGCAGAACTGATCATACCAGAGTGAAGTGACATGTCACGGGTGAGTGTTGGGGGCCTGTTGGCCCTTGACCAAGTTTTGAGGTATATTGATCAAGTTTGACCTATTTTGGCACTTCGACAGCCTGTCGAAGGAGGAGCGCAAGATGAAGTGGAGATTGCAAGATCTAGGCCCATTTTTGGGTCCTTTTTGGGTTATGGGATTATGTAATGGAAATGGGATGTCGGCCCATGGGTTTACCCATGTTTAGGCCTATTTTGTAAAGTATAAATAGATGTCTAGGAAATATAAGAAGAAGAGGTATCTATGTGATAAAAGGTTGATAAGACAAGTGCTAAGTGAAATTGTGGTTTGTAAGTGCTTTCTCCATAACTGGGAGAGACTTGTAGAGCTAAGTGCAAGTGGTTGTAACAGACTGTGGAAGTCTTTGTGCTATAACGTGAGGAGGGAGGATCTAGCGAGGTGCTCAGATATCCTATCCTAGGCGGAGTAGGATTTTGGTGGCTCTGTGCTTATAACCGATTGACTGAAGACAATAAAGAAGAAGAGTTGGTGAACGTAGCCCTAGGGTAGGGGTGAACCACATAAATACTGTGTTGTCTTGCTTTGTGCTTTGTTGTGATGTGTTTATGTATTCTCTTGCTAAGTGATTTGATAGAGATAGACAAATCTTCTTATGCTTTGTGCTAATGATGTGTAAGAATGTTAGATCTGACCTCTATGAATGTGCTTAGTGCTTGATCTGCTAAATCTAATCTACTTCTTTATGATAAATTTATTATATACATTAGATCTGGGTGAATGTTGCGATGCTCTATTTTATATGTGAAGTAGATTTTGGTCAAGTATTGATGAATGTTAACTATTAAATGGTATATTTAGTGTTATAATCACAAATATGTGTCCCATCTAAGGTTGCAAACACCTGAGTCCTGCAACCACCCCTACCTCTACCTCGGGTGAGACTTCATTTGCTTCGCAGGTGTTGCCAAAAGGGCTGGTAGTTAGGGTTTTGTTGGTGCGTTGTTGTAGCATTGAATCCTGGGTCTACCCCTTTGCCCAACACTTCTAGTAGATTCTACTACTTGTCTACAACATATGTGTCTATCTGACCTTCGAATATAGGAATATCAAAGTTTATTTGTACCTTGAAGGGGGTGGCACCTCCGCTCGAAGAAGATGTGTCGCTTGTTGGTAGTCGTCGAAGGATTTGCGCAAAACTATCCATCATTCCTTTGTTGCATGAGGGATTCCTCAATCAATAGTTTGAAAGGATATCATGTCCCATCATCTTCCTTTTCTCCTACCATGAGAGGTCGCTTGGGTGTGCAAGAGCTTTTTTCCTCAAAATAAATAATCTCGAGACCCAACTCTTTGTACTTCGAACTCATTGGGGACATGCATTAAGATGACAAGTAGCAGACCGCTCTGATACCACTGATCCAGATTTTATGAGAAAAACGAAATGACTACAGATTATTAACAATTGCTTAACAAAAAA
>JZKD02S2203903.1:10525-30022 GCA_000966675.3 Picea glauca
CTCTTCTCAGAGATAAGCTACCAGCGCCCTAGCTAGTTTATTTCCATTCTGTCTGTAAGCATATTTCAGTCATTTGTTATTAATGAAATGAAGTCTTATTTCGGCTGCATCTCTGTGTTTATGTGTATTTCTGTATTTCATTGTGTTCCTACATAAATCCGGATCACTTAAATATGTAAATATTAAGGGGTCTATGAGTATGTAAATATATGGAAGAGATATTGGGAAAATAAGGATTTTATATGAGAATATTAGCCATTTTTATCGAGGGTAAACGACCAAGAAAAGGGGAATGTACTACAAGCAAAAAGGTGGGATATTACAATGGAGTATGAGAGACTGAAACTTGGAAAGATGGGAGAAAATGATAGGAAATCCAATAAAGGTTGTTGGAATCTTGGAAATTAATAAGGAAAATAGAAACATTGTTGATTATTTGGGTTGGTTGTCATTGATGTCAAGCTTTGAAAAAAGTCTGGTAGCGAATTTTGGTAGTACAAATGTTTGGATAATGGACCCAAGATTGCTTGATGTATAATGGTATTATTTTTAATATATTTTAATGTAATACTATTCTATATGGATAGTACATGTCATGACATTTCCGGTGGTATGTGGAACGTCACATAACTCCTCACGGTAAGAGAGTTATGGCCATGTAAAGTTGGAGAACCCTCATGAGTCATCTAGGAGACCCAAAAGGTCAAAGTAGTCAAAGTGGTTGCAAAGAAGAAATTATTTAAATAATAAAGTGAAGTGATGAGTGTACTATAATTCAAAGTGGATACAAAAGAAATTATTTAAATAATAAATTTAATGGATAAATTACTAAGTGGAAACTCGACATGTAGTTAGAAGTGGGTTAGCCCTAAAATAAGGAAAGTGGTTTAAGAGATTTTAGGAGGTAAATAATAAAGTGAAGTGATGAGTGTACTATAAGTCAAATTGGATGCAAAATAAACTATTTAAATAATAAATTTAATGGAGAAATTACTAAGTGGACAAGTGGTTAGAAGTGGGTTAATCCTAAAATAAGGAAAGTGGGTTAAGATGGTTAAAAGGTAACCCCTTGAGGAAGTTACATGAAAGTATAAATAAGAGGCAAGGTTGTCTCATTTTAATCACACTTGAGAATATTGAATATATACAAGTGGATGAGGTAACCAAAGGATATCTAAGCCTAATTTTAGAGGGAAGGTGAAGTAAAGAAGGCTGAAATTCAAGGAAGGATAAATTCTTTTGATGATGTTTTCTAAGGTATGTTATTTACAAGTCATCTCACCATTTGTGATATAAATTTTTTTCTAGAATGATTAAGACCATGAATTTGGGAGGACATTGAGGAAACATATCCAAGTAGTTGTGATAAAATTTTCATCTTGTGGGTCATTTTATTTTTGGAGTTACACTGAGTGGAAAATAGGGTTTGTGGCTAGTCCTAAAACTAGTCTAAAATAGGTGTTTCAGGTAAAAACGTCATAACTTCTGCATAACAGATCCAAATTCATTAATACCATATGTATTGGTTATAATATAGTTTTTAGTATTCTATGTACCATTTTTGGATCCATACAACAAATATTTTGTGTGGGGAACGCTCTACAAGTTCACTCTCTAGAATAAGCCAAAATTCAACAACGTATGTCATTTTTGCTATAACTACTTTTTCTGAGAGTTTCCCAATAGTGACACCTAGAGGAATTGCATATAATACATTGAAGAACATTGTGTACCATTTTTAGATCTTTATTCATTACAAGTACATAGTTATGATTTTTTCAAGTTAGGGTTGTTGACTAATCCAAAACTAGTCATGTGCGAACAAAGTAAAGTTTGATGAAAATGATAGTATCTTGTTGTTGAAGTTAAGGAAGGTTTGCAGGTATGTGATTATATACACCAGGTATATTACAAAGGTACAAAACAGATTTGGATGATGAAATTGATGAGGGATTTTGGTTGAGGTACATGTTGGGTACATGGTTGTGACAAGTAGTTGATGAGTTGGCACATACATGAGGTGTATACTTGATGATGTTGGTACATATTGATGAGTCATAGTTTATGTGATTGGTACATACTTGGTACATGGTTGGAGGAACTTTTTAGTAGCATTGTTGACACATGGTTTATGGATGATGTAGCATACTTGTCTTGGTATATTATTAGAAGCACATATTGATCTTGCTGATGATTATGAGTTGTTGTGTTATCTTGGTTGATGCACATCTTTGAGAGTTGTCTTGGTGATTGATATTGGTGAGTAGATATGATTTGGTTGATAATATTGATGAGACAAGTTGTTGTGATAGGTTGTTTGGATAGGTTGTTGTGACAGGTTATTAGTACAGGTTTGGTGCATAGTTGATGCACTTGTTCATGGTACAGGTTGAGGTACAGGTTGGTGCATGGTTGATGCACTTGTTTATGGTACAGGTTGATTACAGGTTGTTTGGTACAAGTTTTTGCATGGTTGATGCACTTCTTTATGGTATAGGTTGATTATATATTGCGGTACAAGTTGATGCATGGTTTAGGTTATTGGTAGAGTTTGTTTGGTGCAGGTTTATTGGTATAGGTTTACATCAATATATATCATAGTGATAGTGTGACAGTGGTTCCATAATTCTACTTATACATCGGGGTGGTTGGACGGGGAAAGGACAGGTGGTTGTAGCCACCTTCCGGTTGTATTCAGAGAACATAGGGGGTTGTAGCCTCCTTTTGGTTGTAGCTAGAGAATAGGGGAGCTGGGGATTCCATTAGGTTGTAGCCTGAGAAACTAGGGGGTTTGAGCCTCCTTCCAGTTGCAGTTGGAAAACAAAGGAAGTTGGTTCTTCCAATGAATGTAATTCTTAAATACATATAAGAAAAATCATTTCATGGTTTTCTCCCACTTTGGGTTTCCATGTTAAAAACACTGGTGTACTGTGTATGTGTATGATTGCTCATTTTTTCATTGTTTATTTACTCTACAACTATTGGATGATAATGCTACATTGATTTAACACTTGCATTTTATGGTTTAAAATGATTAAATTTATCTATTACTGATTGACCCCCCCTCTCAGTAATCCAAAATTTGGTATCAGAGAAGGTTCCTTCAGGAAACAGTTTAACCACTGGAAGGATATTATGGATTATTTTGAGAATGGAGTACCATTGTTTAATGGTCGGAATGGTTTAAAGTATGAGTTATGGAGTGGAAGGATGAAATTATTTTTATAGGAACATGGGTATTATATTTGGCTATCATTCATTACATGATATGATAGTTCAAAAAGGGAAAAGACTATAGCCAAGAAGGAATTGAAGAAGAATAACAAAATAGCAATGGATTTCATCTGGGAAGGATTACCTAATCCGGTAAGAGAAAAGGTTGGTAAATGTTCATCAACTAAAGAACTTTGGGATAAGTTGCATGACATATAGTATTAACCCATCACAAATTAAAAAAATGCCAAAGAAGACGCAGATACAGATCAAGAAGAATCATTTTCACCGTGTCAAATAGATTCAGAAGATGAAGAGTACATAATTACCAAAAGTATGTTGTTTTTCTTTAATTGTGAAAAACACGGACACCTTGAAATAAAATTCCATGAAGGAAATGAGACAGAAAAACTAATTGAAAAGGAAGACAATTATGAAGCAAAATTGATTAGTGTTTTAGATTAACTAAGAGAAGAAAAAAAGTCACTCAAGAAAGAATTGATGAAAAAAAAGGAGACTGTTCACATTTGTGAAGAATCCCAACAGGTCATCGAGAAAGTAAGAAATCATCTAGAAGAAGCCAAAAAGATCAAAGAAAATCTTCAATATCAAAAGAAGTATTCGGAAGGTAACATAGCAGCACAGAAGGAAGAAGCAGAAATGAGAGAGAAGATATTGACATATCATCTTAAGGAAAGAACTAATGATCTAAACCATCTTGAGGTAGAGTTTGGTCAACAAGAGAAAGGACTTGAATAAGAAATAATCACATTAAAAGATCATCTTGAAGAAGCAAAAGGAATAGAAGAAGTCATGAAGTCTCAGATATTGAAGAAAGAAGAAGAGGTTGAGAATCTTGAAGAAGAAGTTGTCACATTGGGAAGTAAAATCGTCAAGCTCAACAAGAACGTTGAAGAGACAAAAACATCCACATCAGTTATAGAGAATAAAGAGAAGAACACTAGGTTGCTAGAAAAGATGAATGAAGAAAATAAAAAGATTTATGCAGAAGTACTCAAAGGAAGAAATCATGGTCAACTAGAATCTAAGAAAACTATTTAAGATACATCTTCAAGAAGACCATCCATGTTCAAGCCACGGAGAAGCTTCAATCATGATCATGATCAGTCAAGGAAAAAATTCAGAAGGACTACACCACAAAGAAGATCATTCACTCCAAGGTATGCAAATTTCTTTTATGGTCATTACTTTTATTGTACTAATTTTGGACATAAGGTTGCATATTGTAGGGATTATAAAATAAATGTTCAAGAAATAAGTGCATATGTGGCCCCACGTAGCATTGAATGTTACAAATGTCATAACTATGGACAAATATCTAGTGATTGTAGAAGCATGATTGATACTTCCATGAAAGAGAACACTAATATCGTATATAAGAAAGTATGGATAAGAAAACATTAAGAACATGTGAACAAAGACCATGTCCCAGAGATCGCAAGACTAGTAATAAAACGAGATGAATAAAATTCTACAAAGAAAGACGTCAGATACAAAAAGTTTTGGAAAATAACTGAAAGAAAAGAAGGACGGGTAAATAAGGAACAGATTCAAGAGATTGTACTTTCATGCATTGTAGTGAAAGATGAATCCACAAAAAGAAAGAAAGAAGTCAGATCTCAGAGAGATGATGAATCTACCAATGAAAATGATGATGAATACACATCAGAGAAGGAATTTTTATGAGCCATCCGGCTTAGAGACTCCCAAGTATTATGAATATTAGATGGGGGGAGTCTATGCAATAGTTGTGACAGACCAAAGAACCATCCTTAAAGAAAATTGCAGAGTTTGAGTAGACAGATCCAGAGCAGTCAGTTAGAAGAAGTACATTTTGATAGATTAATCAGTTGTAGTAGTCAATACTTCATGATAGTATAGTGATAAATAGGTCAACATTATGGATAGTTGTGCAGTAGAGTCTTGGACAATATGGACAGAGATGGATTTGTAAAAAGAACTTAATAGGTTTGGACATATATATGACAGTGGAAGAGAGCATGAATTCATAGATTTGTTTAGAGAGTGGTTCGAAGACAAAGGAACATTATCATAATGGATGAGAATTACACAGGAAATGGCTCAAAAAATGCTAATGGATTTGAAACTGACAGATAATTTTTTTTTGGACACATGAATTGCATACAAAAACTCACATTCAAAATAGAGTAATATTCGGAAACAACAATAGACAAACTCCCTACGAGCTATGGAAAGGAACACCAACAAATGTGAATCACTTCATAGTATTTGGAAGAAAATGCTACATCAAAAGAGAAGATGGCATAATGGGAAAGTTTGACTCTTGTGTGGACAAAGGAGTACTTGTTGGTTACTCAAGTACAAGGAAAGAATACAAGTGTTACAATCTGAGATTAAACAAATTTGTGGAAAGAATCAATGTAACAATTGATGAAACAGGTGGACGAGAATCAAAGGAAGAAGAAAATGAATCAGTGGAATAAATTTACGAAAAAGAAAAAAAAGATGAAGAAGAAGTCTACATTGAACAACCAGAAGGATTTCAGTTGTCAGAAAAAGTATATTATGTGTTCAAATTGAAGAAGGCCTTGTATGGTCTAAAACATGCTCCTAAAACATGATCCTCTAGACTGGATAAATATCTACGACATGCAAGATTCAAAAGAGAAAGTGCAAACAACAACCTCTACATCAAGATATGTAAAAGAAACCAAGGAATTTTTATTTCTCAAACTAAGTATATCAGAGAAATTATAAAGAAGTTCGGAATGAAATATTGCAAATGAGTTGTAAGTTGATCAAAGATGATGATTCAAAGTCTACAAGCCAAAGGGAATACAAGTCAATGATTGGTAGCTTACTATATGTGACAACATCCAGACCAGATGTAATGCAGGTAGTTGGACAGGTGGAACCATTTCAAGCAGCACCAAAAGAATCACATGTCTAAGCAGTGAAAAATATTTTCAGATATCTGAAAGGAACAAAAGATTTTGGATTATGATATCCAAAAGGAACAGATCTATCACTTATTTCCTACACAGATGTAGATTGGGAAGGTTGCATTAATGACCAATGAAGCACCAGTGGAGAAACATTCTACTTGGGTGAGTGTTTAGTATCTTGGCTAAGCAAGAAATAATCATGAGTATCTTTATCTAAAACCGAAGTAGAGTATATTGTAGCCGCAGGATGTTGTACACAGGTTCTATGGATGAAACAAACTCTGACAGATATATAGGTTGATTATGATGAATGCATTCCAATCTATTGTGATAATACAAGTGCCATCAGTATCTTAAACAACTTATTAATGCACTCCAAGATGAAGCACATTCCAATCAAGTATAAATTTCTACGGGAACAGGTTGCAGAGAAGAACATCAGAGTTGAATATGTGGGAACAAAAGAACAAGTGGCAGAAATATTTACAAAACCGCTTCCAAGGGAAGCCTTTAAGTATCTTCGCCGAAGACTAGGAGTAATTTCTACTCCAAAATGAATGTTTTTGAATGCTTATCTTATATGTCTTATATTTACACGTGGAAGAACCATAAAGAGGACAATTGAGGCTGGGAGAATAGTTTCAAGTAGAGTTCAGTCAGGGGGAGTATCCCCAAGGACAATTCAGTTAGGGAGAGTAGCCCCGGATGGAAAGATACATTTCCCATTGATGACAAAGGGGGAGAGATTTATCATATGCAAAGGTAAATGCTTGGAGAAAGAAAACATAGGCATGGTTCTAGGGGGAGNGTATGTCATTTTTGCTATAACTACTTTTTCTGAGAGTTTCCCAATAGTGACACCTAGAGGAATTGCATATAATACATTGAAGAACATTGTGTACCATTTTTAGATCTTTATTCATTACAAGTACATAGTTATGATTTTTTCAAGTTAGGGTTGTTGACTAATCCAAAACTAGTCATGTGCGAACAAAGTAAAGTTTGATGAAAATGATAGTATCTTGTTGTTGAAGTTAAGGAAGGTTTGCAGGTATGTGATTATATACACCAGGTATATTACAAAGGTACAAAACAGATTTGGATGATGAAATTGATGAGGGATTTTGGTTGAGGTACATGTTGGGTACATGGTTGTGACAAGTAGTTGATGAGTTGGCACATACATGAGGTGTATACTTGATGATGTTGGTACATATTGATGAGTCATAGTTTATGTGATTGGTACATACTTGGTACATGGTTGGAGGAACTTTTTAGTAGCATTGTTGACACATGGTTTATGGATGATGTAGCATACTTGTCTTGGTATATTATTAGAAGCACATATTGATCTTGCTGATGATTATGAGTTGTTGTGTTATCTTGGTTGATGCACATCTTTGAGAGTTGTCTTGGTGATTGATATTGGTGAGTAGATATGATTTGGTTGATAATATTGATGAGACAAGTTGTTGTGATAGGTTGTTTGGATAGGTTGTTGTGACAGGTTATTAGTACAGGTTTGGTGCATAGTTGATGCACTTGTTCATGGTACAGGTTGAGGTACAGGTTGGTGCATGGTTGATGCACTTGTTTATGGTACAGGTTGATTACAGGTTGTTTGGTACAAGTTTTTGCATGGTTGATGCACTTCTTTATGGTATAGGTTGATTATATATTGCGGTACAAGTTGATGCATGGTTTAGGTTATTGGTAGAGTTTGTTTGGTGCAGGTTTATTGGTATAGGTTTACATCAATATATATCATAGTGATAGTGTGACAGTGGTTCCATAATTCTACTTATACATCGGGGTGGTTGGACGGGGAAAGGACAGGTGGTTGTAGCCACCTTCCGGTTGTATTCAGAGAACATAGGGGGTTGTAGCCTCCTTTTGGTTGTAGCTAGAGAATAGGGGAGCTGGGGATTCCATTAGGTTGTAGCCTGAGAAACTAGGGGGTTTGAGCCTCCTTCCAGTTGCAGTTGGAAAACAAAGGAAGTTGGTTCTTCCAATGAATGTAATTCTTAAATACATATAAGAAAAATCATTTCATGGTTTTCTCCCACTTTGGGTTTCCATGTTAAAAACACTGGTGTACTGTGTATGTGTATGATTGCTCATTTTTTCATTGTTTATTTACTCTACAACTATTGGATGATAATGCTACATTGATTTAACACTTGCATTTTATGGTTAAAAATGATTAAATTTATCTATTACTGATTGACCCCCCCTCTCAGTAATCCAAAATTTGGTATCAGAGAAGGTTCCTTCAGGAAATAGTTTAACCACTGGAAGGATATTATGGATTATTTTGAGAATGGAGTACCATTGTTTAATGGTCGGAATGGTTTAAAGTATGAGTTATGGAGTGGAAAGATGAAAGTATTTTTACAGGAACATGGGTATTATATTTGGCTATCAGTCGTTACATGATATGATAGTTCAAAAAGAGAAAAGACTATAGCCAAGAAGGAATTGAAGAAGAATAACAAAATAGCAATGGATTTCATCTGGGAAGGATTACCTAATCCGATAAGAGAAAAGGTTGGTAAATGTTCATCAACCAAACAACTTTGGGATAAGTTGCATGACATATAGTATTAACCCATCACAGATTAAAAAAATGCCAAAGAAGACGCAGATACAGAACAAGAAGAATCATTTTCACCGTGTCAAATAGATTCAGAAGATGAAGAGCACATAATTACCAAAAGTATGTTGTTTTTCTTTAATTGTGAAAAACACGGACACCTTGAAATAAAATGCCATGAAGGAAATGAGACAAAAAAACTAATTGAAAAGGAAGACAATTATGAAGCAAAATTGATTAGTGTTTTAGATTAACTAAGAGAAGAAAAAAAGTCACTCAAGAAAGAATTGATGAAACAAAAGGAGAGTGTTCACATTTGTGAAGAATCCCAACAAGTCATCGAGAAAGTAAGAAATCATCTAGAAGAAGCCAAAAAGATCAAAGAAAATCTTCAATATCAAAAGCAGTATTCGGAAGGTAACATAGCAGCAGAGAAGGAAGAAGCGGAAATGAGAGAGAAGATATTGACATATCATCTTAAGGAAAGAACTAATGATCTAAACCATCTTGAGGTAGAGTTTGGTCAACAAGAGAAAGGAATTGAATAAGAAATAATCACATTAAAAGATCATCTTGAAGAAGCAAAAGGAATAGAAGAAGTCATGAAGTCTCAGATATTAAAGAAAGAAGAAGAGGTTGAGCAGCTTGAAGAAGAAGTTGTCACATTGGGAAGTAAAATCGTCAAGCTCAACAAGAACGTTGAAGAGACAGAAACATCCACATCAGTTATAGAGAATAAAGAGAAGAACACTAGGTTGCTAGAAAAGAAGAATGAAGAAAATAAAAAGATTTATGCAGAAGTATTCAAAGGAAGGAATCATGGTCAACTAGAATCTAAGAAAACTATTTAAGATACATCTTCAAGAAGACCATCCATGCTCAAGCCACGAAGAAACTTCAATCATGATCATGATCAGTCAAGGAAAAAATTTAGAAGGACTACACCACAAAGAAGATCATTCACTCCAAGATATGCAAATTTCTTTTATGCTCATTACTTTTATTGTACTAATTTTGGACATAAGGTTGCATATTGCAGGGATTATAAAAGAAATGTTCAAGAAATAAGTGCATATGTGGCCCCACGTAGCATTGAATGTTACAAATGTCATAACTATGGACAAATATCTAGTGATTGTAGAAGCATGATTGATACTTCCATGAAAGAGAACACTAATATCGTATATAAGAAAGTATGGATAAGAAAACATTAAGAACATGTGAACAAAGACCATGTCCCAGAGATCGCAAGACTAGTAATAAAACGAGATGAATAAAATTCTACAAAGAAAGACGTCAGATACAAAAAGTTTTGGAAAATAACTGAAAGAAAAGAAGGACGGGTAAATAAGGAACAGATTCAAGAGATTGTACTTTCATGCATTGTAGTGAAAGATGAATCCACAAAAAGAAAGAAAGAAGTCAGATCTCAGAGAGATGATGAATCTACCAATGAAAATGATGATGAATACACATCAGAGAAGGAATTTTTATGAGCCATCCGGCTTAGAGACTCCCAAGTATTATGAATATTAGATGGGGGGAGTCTATGCAATAGTTGTGACAGACCAAAGAACCATCCTTAAAGAAAATTGCAGAGTTTGAGTAGACAGATCCAGAGCAGTCAGTTAGAAGAAGTACATTTTGATAGATTAATCAGTTGTAGTAGTCAATACTTCATGATAGTATAGTGATAAATAGGTCAACATTATGGATAGTTGTGCAGTAGAGTCTTGGACAATATGGACAGAGATGGATTTGTAAAAAGAACTTAATAGGTTTGGACATATATATGACAGTGGAAGAGAGCATGAATTCATAGATTTGTTTAGAGAGTGGTTCGAAGACAAAGGAACATTATCATAATGGATGAGAATTACACAGGAAATGGCTCAAAAAATGCTAATGGATTTGAAACTGACAGATAATTTTTTTTTGGACACATGAATTGCATACAAAAACTCACATTCAAAATAGAGTAATATTCGGAAACAACAATAGACAAACTCCCTACGAGCTATGGAAAGGAACACCAACAAATGTGAATCACTTCATAGTATTTGGAAGAAAATGCTACATCAAAAGAGAAGATGGCATAATGGGAAAGTTTGACTCTTGTGTGGACAAAGGAGTACTTGTTGGTTACTCAAGTACAAGGAAAGAATACAAGTGTTACAATCTGAGATTAAACAAATTTGTGGAAAGAATCAATGTAACAATTGATGAAACAGGTGGACGAGAATCAAAGGAAGAAGAAAATGAATCAGTGGAATAAATTTACGAAAAAGAAAAAAAAGATGAAGAAGAAGTCTACATTGAACAACCAGAAGGATTTCAGTTGTCAGAAAAAGTATATTATGTGTTCAAATTGAAGAAGGCCTTGTATGGTCTAAAACATGCTCCTAAAACATGATCCTCTAGACTGGATAAATATCTACGACATGCAAGATTCAAAAGAGAAAGTGCAAACAACAACCTCTACATCAAGATATGTAAAAGAAACCAAGGAATTTTTATTTCTCAAACTAAGTATATCAGAGAAATTATAAAGAAGTTCGGAATGAAATATTGCAAATGAGTTGTAAGTTGATCAAAGATGATGATTCAAAGTCTACAAGCCAAAGGGAATACAAGTCAATGATTGGTAGCTTACTATATGTGACAACATCCAGACCAGATGTAATGCAGGTAGTTGGACAGGTGGAACCATTTCAAGCAGCACCAAAAGAATCACATGTCTAAGCAGTGAAAAATATTTTCAGATATCTGAAAGGAACAAAAGATTTTGGATTATGATATCCAAAAGGAACAGATCTATCACTTATTTCCTACACAGATGTAGATTGGGAAGGTTGCATTAATGACCAATGAAGCACCAGTGGAGAAACATTCTACTTGGGTGAGTGTTTAGTATCTTGGCTAAGCAAGAAATAATCATGAGTATCTTTATCTAAAACCGAAGTAGAGTATATTGTAGCCGCAGGATGTTGTACACAGGTTCTATGGATGAAACAAACTCTGACAGATATATAGGTTGATTATGATGAATGCATTCCAATCTATTGTGATAATACAAGTGCCATCAGTATCTTAAACAACTTATTAATGCACTCCAAGATGAAGCACATTCCAATCAAGTATAAATTTCTACGGGAACAGGTTGCAGAGAAGAACATCAGAGTTGAATATGTGGGAACAAAAGAACAAGTGGCAGAAATATTTACAAAACCGCTTCCAAGGGAAGCCTTTAAGTATCTTCGCCGAAGACTAGGAGTAATTTCTACTCCAAAATGAATGTTTTTGAATGCTTATCTTATATGTCTTATATTTACACGTGGAAGAACCATAAAGAGGACAATTGAGGCTGGGAGAATAGTTTCAAGTAGAGTTCAGTCAGGGGGAGTATCCCCAAGGACAATTCAGTTAGGGAGAGTAGCCCCGGATGGAAAGATACATTTCCCATTGATGACAAAGGGGGAGAGATTTATCATATGCAAAGGTAAATGCTTGGAGAAAGAAAACATAGGCATGGTTCTAGGGGGAGNCATTTTTGGTGGTATGTGGAACGTCACATAACTCCTCACGGTTAGAGAGTTATGGCCATGTGAAGTTGGAGAACCCTCATGAGTCATCTAGAAGCCCCAAAAGGTCAAAGTAATCGAAGTGATTGCAAAGAATAAATTATTTAAATAATAAAGTGAAGTGATGAGTGTACTATAAGTCAAACTGGATACAAAAAAAATATTTAAATAATAAAGTTAATGCAGAAATTACTAAGTGGACAAGTGGTTAGAAGTGGGTTAGCCCTAAAATAAGGAAAGTGGTTTAAGGAATTTTAGAAGGTAAATAATAAAGTGAATTTAATATAATTCAAAGTGGATACAAAAATGTTTATTTAAATAATAAAGTTAATGGAGAAATTACTAAGTGGACCAGCGGTTAGAAGTGGGTTAGCCCTAAAATAAGGAAAGTGGGTTACGATGGTTAGAAGGTAACCCCTTGAGGAAGCTACATGAAAGTATAAATAAGAAGCAAGGGTCTATAAGTTTTAATCAACTTGAGCATATTGAATATCTACAAGTGACTAAGGTAACCAAAGGATATCAAAGCCAAATTTCAGAGGGAAGGTGAAGTAAAGAAGGCCAAAATTCAGGGGAGGATAAATTCTTTTGATGATTCTTTCTAAGATATGTTATTTACATGCCATATCACCATTTGCACAATAAATTTATTTCTATAATGATTAAGACCGTGAAATTGGGAGGTCATTGAGGAAATATATCCAAGTAGTTTTGATAAAAATTCCATCTTGTGGGTCATTGTATTTTTGGAGTTACACTCCATGGAAAATAGGGTTTATGGCTAGTCTTGAAACTAGTCTAAAACATGTGTTTCAGGTAAAAATGTCATAACTTCTCCATAACAGATCTAAATTCAGTAAGACCAGATGTATTGGTTAGAGTATAGTCTATAGTATTATATGTACCATTTTTATATCCATACAACAAATACTCCACGTGGGGCCCTCTCTGCAAATTCTCTCTCTAGAATAAACCAGAATTCAACAAGGTATGCTATTTTTTCTATAACTCATTTTATGAGAGGTTCCAAGTAGTGATACCTGGAGGAATTGCACAAAATACATTGAAGCACATTGTGTACAATTTTTAGATGTTTATTCATTACAGGTACATAGTTATGATTATTTCAAGTCAGGGTTGTTGACTAATACAAAAATAGTCAGGTGAGACTAAATTAAAGTTTGATGAAAATGCTAGTTTCTTGTTGTTAAATTCAAGGAAGGTTTGCAGGTATGTGATCATATACACCATGTATATTACATAGTTACAAATCATATTTGGATTATGAAATTTATGAGGGATTTTGGTTGAGGTACATGTTGGGTATGTGGTTGAGACAAGTAGTTGATGAGTTCGCACATACATGAGGTGTATAGTTGATGATGTTGGTACATCTTCATGAGTCATAGTTTATGTGATTGGTACATACTTGGTACATGGTTGGAGGCACTTGTTAGTAGTATTGTTGACACGTGGTTTATGGATGATGTAGCATACTTGTCTTTGTATATTATTAGAAGCACATATTGATCTTGGTTATGATTATGAGTTGTTTTGTTATGCTTGGTTGATTCACATCTTTGATATTTGTCTTGGTGAGTAGATCTGATTTGGTTGATAAGATTGATGAGACAAGTTGTTGTGATAGGTTTTTTGGACAGATTGTTGTGACAGGTTATTTGTACAGGTTTGGTGAATGGTTGATGCACATGTTCATGCTACAAATTGAGGTACAGGTTGGTGCATGGTTGATGCACCTGTTTATGGTACAGGTCGATTATAGGTTGTTTGGTACATGTTGGTGCATGCTTGATGCACTTGTTTATGGTACAGGNAAATGTTCAAGAAATAAGTGCATATGTGGCCCCACGTAGCATTGAATGTTACAAATGTCATAACTATGGACAAATATCTAGTGATTGTAGAAGCATGATTGATACTTCCATGAAAGAGAACACTAATATCGTATATAAGAAAGTATGGATAAGAAAACATTAAGAACATGTGAACAAAGACCATGTCCCAGAGATCGCAAGACTAGTAATAAAACGAGATGAATAAAATTCTACAAAGAAAGACGTCAGATACAAAAAGTTTTGGAAAATAACTGAAAGAAAAGAAGGACGGGTAAATAAGGAACAGATTCAAGAGATTGTACTTTCATGCATTGTAGTGAAAGATGAATCCACAAAAAGAAAGAAAGAAGTCAGATCTCAGAGAGATGATGAATCTACCAATGAAAATGATGATGAATACACATCAGAGAAGGAATTTTTATGAGCCATCCGGCTTAGAGACTCCCAAGTATTATGAATATTAGATGGGGGGAGTCTATGCAATAGTTGTGACAGACCAAAGAACCATCCTTAAAGAAAATTGCAGAGTTTGAGTAGACAGATCCAGAGCAGTCAGTTAGAAGAAGTACATTTTGATAGATTAATCAGTTGTAGTAGTCAATACTTCATGATAGTATAGTGATAAATAGGTCAACATTATGGATAGTTGTGCAGTAGAGTCTTGGACAATATGGACAGAGATGGATTTGTAAAAAGAACTTAATAGGTTTGGACATATATATGACAGTGGAAGAGAGCATGAATTCATAGATTTGTTTAGAGAGTGGTTCGAAGACAAAGGAACATTATCATAATGGATGAGAATTACACAGGAAATGGCTCAAAAAATGCTAATGGATTTGAAACTGACAGATAATTTTTTTTTGGACACATGAATTGCATACAAAAACTCACATTCAAAATAGAGTAATATTCGGAAACAACAATAGACAAACTCCCTACGAGCTATGGAAAGGAACACCAACAAATGTGAATCACTTCATAGTATTTGGAAGAAAATGCTACATCAAAAGAGAAGATGGCATAATGGGAAAGTTTGACTCTTGTGTGGACAAAGGAGTACTTGTTGGTTACTCAAGTACAAGGAAAGAATACAAGTGTTACAATCTGAGATTAAACAAATTTGTGGAAAGAATCAATGTAACAATTGATGAAACAGGTGGACGAGAATCAAAGGAAGAAGAAAATGAATCAGTGGAATAAATTTACGAAAAAGAAAAAAAAGATGAAGAAGAAGTCTACATTGAACAACCAGAAGGATTTCAGTTGTCAGAAAAAGTATATTATGTGTTCAAATTGAAGAAGGCCTTGTATGGTCTAAAACATGCTCCTAAAACATGATCCTCTAGACTGGATAAATATCTACGACATGCAAGATTCAAAAGAGAAAGTGCAAACAACAACCTCTACATCAAGATATGTAAAAGAAACCAAGGAATTTTTATTTCTCAAACTAAGTATATCAGAGAAATTATAAAGAAGTTCGGAATGAAATATTGCAAATGAGTTGTAAGTTGATCAAAGATGATGATTCAAAGTCTACAAGCCAAAGGGAATACAAGTCAATGATTGGTAGCTTACTATATGTGACAACATCCAGACCAGATGTAATGCAGGTAGTTGGACAGGTGGAACCATTTCAAGCAGCACCAAAAGAATCACATGTCTAAGCAGTGAAAAATATTTTCAGATATCTGAAAGGAACAAAAGATTTTGGATTATGATATCCAAAAGGAACAGATCTATCACTTATTTCCTACACAGATGTAGATTGGGAAGGTTGCATTAATGACCAATGAAGCACCAGTGGAGAAACATTCTACTTGGGTGAGTGTTTAGTATCTTGGCTAAGCAAGAAATAATCATGAGTATCTTTATCTAAAACCGAAGTAGAGTATATTGTAGCCGCAGGATGTTGTACACAGGTTCTATGGATGAAACAAACTCTGACAGATATATAGGTTGATTATGATGAATGCATTCCAATCTATTGTGATAATACAAGTGCCATCAGTATCTTAAACAACTTATTAATGCACTCCAAGATGAAGCACATTCCAATCAAGTATAAATTTCTACGGGAACAGGTTGCAGAGAAGAACATCAGAGTTGAATATGTGGGAACAAAAGAACAAGTGGCAGAAATATTTACAAAACCGCTTCCAAGGGAAGCCTTTAAGTATCTTCGCCGAAGACTAGGAGTAATTTCTACTCCAAAATGAATGTTTTTGAATGCTTATCTTATATGTCTTATATTTACACGTGGAAGAACCATAAAGAGGACAATTGAGGCTGGGAGAATAGTTTCAAGTAGAGTTCAGTCAGGGGGAGTATCCCCAAGGACAATTCAGTTAGGGAGAGTAGCCCCGGATGGAAAGATACATTTCCCATTGATGACAAAGGGGGAGAGATTTATCATATGCAAAGGTAAATGCTTGGAGAAAGAAAACATAGGCATGGTTCTAGGGGGAGCGATGGTCACAGGGGAGCATGAGTGATATGGCTTCATTATTGCATCAGAGTGTTGCCATCAATTCCAAAGGGGGAGATTGTTTATTATTTGGATTGGTTGTCATTGATGTCAACCTTTGAAAAAAGTCTGTTAGCGAATTTCGGTAGCACAAAGGTTTTGGTAATGGAACCTATTTTGTTTGATGTATAATATTATGAGTTTTAATATTTTTTAAGGTACTACTATTTTGTATGGATAGTACATATCATGCCATTTTTGGTGGTATGTGGAACGTCACATAAATCCTCACGGTTAGAGAGTTATGGGCATGTGAAGTTGGAGAACCCTCATGAGTCATCTAGAAGCCCCAAAAGGTCAAAGTAATCGAAGTGGTTGCAAAGAAGAAATTATTTAAATAATAAAGTGAAGTGATGAGTGTACTATAAGTCAAACTAGATACAAAAAGAATATTTAAATAATAAAGTTAATGCAAGTGGACAAGTGGTTAGAAGTGGGTTAGCCCTAAAATAAGGAAAGTGGTTTAAGAAATTTTAGAAGGTAAATAATAAAGTGAATTTAATATAATTCAAAGTGGATACAAAATTTTTTATTTAAATAATAAAGTTAATGGAGAAATTACTAAGTGGACAAGCGGTTAGAAGTGGGTTAGCCCTAAAATAAGGAAAGTGGGTTACGATGGTTAGAAGGTAACCCCTTGAGGAAGCTACATGAAAGTATAAATAAGAAGAAAGGGTCTATAATTTTTAATCAACTTGAGCATATTGAATATCTACAAGTGACTAAGGTAACCAAAGGATATCAAAGCCAAATTTCAGAGGGAAGGTGAAGTAAAGAAGGCCAAAATTCAAGGGAGGATAAAAATTTTTGATGGTTCTTTCTAAGATATGTTATTTACATGTCATATCACCATTTGCACAATAAATTTATTTCTAGAATGATTAAGACCGTGAAATTGGGATGTCATTGAGGAAATATATCCAAGTAGTTTTGATAAAAATTCCATCTTGTGGGTCATTATATTTTTGGAGTTACACTCCATGGAAAATAGGGTTTATGGCTAGTCTTGAAACTAGTCTAAAACATGTGTTTCAGGTAAAAATGTCATAAATTCTCCATAACAGATCCAAATTCAGTAAGACTAGATGTATTGGTTAGAGTATAGTCTATAGTATTATATATACCATTTTTATATCCATACAACAAATACTCCACGTGGGGCCCTCTCTGCAAATTCTCTCTCTAGAATAAACCGGGATTCAACAAGGTATGCCATTTTTTCTATAACTCCTCTTATGAGAGGTTCCAAGTAGTGGCACCTGGAGGAATTGCAAAAAATACATTGAAGCACATTGTGTACAATTTTTAGATGTTTATTCATTACAGGTACATAGTTATGATTATTTCAAGTCAGGGTCGTTGAGTAATCCAAAAATAGTCAGGTGAGACTAAATTAAAGTTTGATGAAAATGCTAGTTTCTTGTTGTTAAATTTAAGGAAGGTTTGCAGGTATGTGATCATATACACCATGTATATTACATAGTTACAAATCATATTTGGATTATGAAATTTATGAGGGCTTTTGGTTGAGGTACATGTTGGGTACATGGTTGAGACAAGTAGTTGATGAGTTGGCACATACATGAGGTGTATAGTTGATGATGTTGGTACATCTTCATGAGTCATAGTTTATGTGATTGGTACATACTTGGTACATGGTTGGAGGCACTTGTTAGTAGTATTGTTGACACATGGTTTATGGATGATGTAGCATACTTGTCTTAGTATATTATTAGAAGCACATATTGATCTTGGTTATGATTATGAGTTGTTTTGTTATGCTTGGTTGATTCACATCTTTGAGATTTGTCTTGGTGAGTAGATCTGATTTGGTTGATAAGATTGATGAGACAAGTTGTTGTGATAGGTTGTTTGGACAGATTTTTGTGACAGGTTATTTGTACAGGTTTGGTGAATGGTTGATGCACATGTTCATGGTACAAATTGAGGTACAGGTTGGTGCATGGTTGATGCACCTGTTTATGGTACAGGTCGATTATAGGTTGTTTGGTACATGTTGGTGCATGCTTGATGCACTTGTTTATGGTACAGGNGTGGAGGACATCATCGAGATCTACTTATATGGATATGTAGGATTTATTATAATCATTGTACCACAAAGATTGTATGACCTTCATTTCCTTAATGATTATTTTAATTACCACATATCCTCACTATGTTTCAAGAAAAAGATTGGGTGTATATATAACTATGTTTCAAGAAAAAGATTGGGTGTATATATAAAAAGAGAGAAAAATAAGAGAAGTGGCATGGGAGGGGTTTCCTTGAGTACAACGTAGGGCCTTGGGAGTGCATCTATGCACACTTAGTGGATGGTAATCATTTTGGACAACCATGAGATATTTAGGCACTGGGTTATTTATTTGATGTATTTTCAAATTTAAATAAATAAATAAATATGTAAAGAGTATTAAAATTTTTAACATATAATTTTTTTTCAAGATATAAAGTTTGGGAGGACTCTTGAGTATTTACTTTTATTTGGAAGATGATATCTAGGAAATTTTTAGGGTATGGGATGGTTATTATGAGCTCAACATATCATATATCACTAGTAGAAATTGAATTAGAATGGAAAGGATAACAATTATTTCTCTTCACTTAACTAAACCCAATTAACAAAATTTCAATATAATTTATTATAAAATAATTTTCATCATTAATTAGTTAAAGATATATATTTGATAAATAAAGTTTCTCAAATTACTTGTATAATTTTTCTACAAACGTTAGAAAAAGTATCCTAAAGTTAGAA
>JZKD02S2203914.1:7052-25875 GCA_000966675.3 Picea glauca
AAATCCCAAGGTCCCAAGCTAATCTCAGAAAGGAATCACCATGCTTTCGCTATGCCAATCTGATCATAATCGTGCAACCGTTGTTCCTAGTTTGCATCCTCCACTCTTGCATCCACAAGTTGTAATTCCTCAAAGAATCATCCCCACTATCGAGGATGATGTCCTACCAATGTATCTTCGTAAAGTCAACCAAACCAACTCTAAAATCAGACATCTCGGAGGAGTCTATGTGGTCACAAACTAATAGGGCATCAATGACACCTAATTTCCAGGTATCAAAAGGGAAAGCCCTAATATTCCAACACCCCCAGCCTACTGCAATCATCCATGCGTCGTCCAAAAAATCTCTCAACATATTGTTCGCAAAATCCCTCCATCCAAACTTTTCTCGGACCGACCTATAAGTGGTAAAGTCACAAGGGTCCCAAACTAACTTGTATGATGTGAAACACCCTCTACTCATAGCCCTGATTGCCTCTGATAAACCAGGCAACCAAAAGCTGCACAAACTCATTCAACTCCTCAGAAGACCACTCCTCCAGGTAACCAATTCTAAGCATCCCAAGAGTAAATCCTAGGAGGTGAAAACTGACCAACTCATCTATCCAATCTATGGGCTTCATGCCCCAAGGAAGCTCAAGCTAGGCTTGTTCCTCCAAAATTGTCCACCAAGCAAGGTCCTACAAAGACAATGATTACTCCCTCCAAGGATCTCAAGTCAAATGTATCATGATAAGTAAATCAAATCAATAAAAGAGTCACCTAATCATGTGCATCAAAACCACTTCATCAAATTAAACAAGTTCTCAAAGACCCTATGCAACTTGCCAAGTTTAGGTATGGGAGGGTTGACAAAGTGACCTATTGGGTGAATCATTCCCTAAGTGAAGGAGTGTTTCCCAGGTGGACCCCCCTCTAAGCCATGTAGAGAAAATGAAGTGGATGGGCGCAAGACTTTCGGGCATGGGGTTCATGACATACAAGGGATCATGGTGTCTCATTTATGGGTGCCTTTGTAGAGGGTGTGTTGCACCTTCGTTTTCAATGCATCCTTTTTCCAAACCCATTTAATGCCATTAATTAATTAGGGTCCAAAACAACTGGGTACTCCATATGGGGTAACATATAGCTTGGGGGGAAGTACCATAGTTCCACTTGAAGGGGAGAGGTACACAAAGTGCCATGGGAGTAAAATCTCGCTTGTAACGCACTTGTGTAGATCCCTCAACAAGTGGGACATTTATAAATATGTGTTTGCTTTTGCAGGTCTTTGAAGTTTTAGGAGAAACATTTCATTGTTCTCAAGACCTCTTTGGGCGAGCATCTGGAAGGTTATGATTTGGCTTTTATCTTTTTCCAACTACATTCCCTCTGGGCCTTCAACCCCTTCTTCCCATGAAATGAGGGACAATCCCTTTTTGGGTCAGTACACCCGAAAATCCCAAAAGATGAGGCAAGTGGATGAAGTGTGGAAAGTGGAAAGTATGATCGAGATGGCACGATGGCTCGTCAAGGAGACCTCCCAGTAGCAAACCCACCCCGAAGGGTGACCACTTACTAGGGCACAATGTCAACCACCAAGGTGAAACGTGGCAAAGAGCATAACTTCCATGCAGACGTTACATAATCAAAAGCATCTTTAAATGCAACACACTCAAATGCCTCAAATATTGAAATGATACTCACCATAATACATGGCTTGTACCTCATGGAGCAAGACCCAATGTCTTTTGGAAGCAAGTTGGTGTAGCGGATACCATCGTGATGAGTCTGAGATGTGTGGTGGTGAAGTGGGCTTTTGTCTGTGCAAGTGGACGTTGTTAGCCATCTGTCTATGGGTACTCCATATTTGCAACTTGAGAGCCTCGAGACATCATCTCCTTAGTTATCCCTGGGAAATGGGGATAACAGACTGCTATGGAAACAACAAAGGGGATAGGTGCCCAATGTCACCACAACACTTATCATTTTCCATGTTCAAGCGAAACTCCTACATTAAGAGGCTTTGGGAGGCTTCCCTCGAACTAAGACTTCACCACAAGAATGTTAAGACCAGTGCCTAAACGAATGTATATTAGGTGAAGGTAGGAGTTAATTATTTTAATGCTTTCTGAAAATAAAATATGCAGAAAATAAGACCACACAACAAGCTAATAAGACCAAACAACAAGCTAACTTACCCTTTACTCTTCAAGAATAATGATCAAATAAAGTATAAGAGAGAGGGGAAATGTTCTTACCACTTTTCCGGATGATTAACTATGTGAGTACCTTGACCAAAGTGGCTGGAAATGAGTAATCTCCTCACTGTCCTGTTATTCAGACCTGCAAAACATAGTAAAATGCAGAAAACCACAAGGAAAATGACCTTTTGGGGTCTCCCACAAGTGAAAAAATGCACTAGATTACTAGATCTGTGGGTAAGAAGGGTAGGGCAGCAAAGTATAAATGTTTACTAAGCCCAAGAGCCTTCAGATCTTGCTGGAAATTAGTTTTGCAGAATTGGGGTTCAAATCCCCCTAGGGTCAAAAGTTAAAACCCAAAATTTGCTTCATTGCATTAGTGGAGGACGCATTTGCTTGTGGAGGAACCGGATTCTTATTGTGGAAGCCTAGTCTTCCTTGATTGAGGACAAATTTCCTTAGTGCAGGTCGTGGCAATTGTGTGTGGGTCGCATTACCCTTGTGGAAGGGCCGAATCTTATTGGGGAGGATCTTATTTTACTTGCACAGGTCGTGATTTGGTGTTGAGGGCGCACCCACTTCATGAGGAGTATATTTCTTTTTGAGGGAAGTCGTGGCACCCCATTTCTTTGGTAGAGGAGACATCATCTTCCAGGGGAGGTCGATCTGAACCTCAATGGCAGCAAACATTTGTAACAGGTCAGACTTTTAATAAAAATCAGATCAAGTTTTGGGTGTGTATTGGCTTTTATAGTGATTTGGCATGGTTATCTTTTTTTGCAATCTTGTTGTCTTAAAATTATTTGTTATACGCAATTCTATTTGGCATCAAACCCCTCACTTATCCATTCAAACTACTTTGAGAAACCCGACCAGCAACACATAAAACAAATAGCAGCAGAAACAAGGATTTTACAGTGAGATTTGAACCTACAGCCAAATTGTTTTACGAAAGTCATGAACCAGCAGTGAGGTACAAAACATATCAACAACAAGTTGTTTGGCAAAAGACCTAATCTAGTAGCAATACTAAGACATTGCAGCCATCCTAATTGTTTGACAAAGTTCCTATACCAATAGCAACAAAAACAAGGGTTTTTTTTTAATGTCCCCTACCTCTTGATGAAGAGGTTAGGAGAGACTCAGTAGTCTAGTCATCCCCACTAGACTATAGTCTCATGCAGTTTGGGGAAAAGTCAGCTAAGTCTAATGTTATATTTTAAAGTTGACTTGAAAAAGTTAAAAGTAACTCACTGGGAGATTAGAGCGCTTGAGGTTGAGTTAGGAGCTGAACCTAAGGGTTAACTTAACTCAACAGAAGATTAGAAGGAGCTATAAAGGGAAGCCTAGGGTGCACCTCTCACTCATCTTGGATTATTATGCATTTGGCTATTGGGCTCTTGAGCACACAGTTTTGAGGGTTTTGAGAACACAAACCCTAGAGAACAACTTAGTGGTGAAAGATTCCACTCACCTTGTTCCAAGCTTGGTCTCGGGGATGAAATACTCCACCCACACCATTCTACAATATTCACAGGTACCATCATCCATTCAGGAGAGCAGCAGGTCGTACCCTTGAGTGTTTTCCAGCAAGGGGCGCATCATTCCTTGGAGAGGAGTTCGATCCAGGTTATTGACAGGGCTTATTGACATTCTAGCACCTGAGTATTTCTTGCAGGGCCTTGTTCATCAGATCTGGTGTGTTTTGAGAGGGTTACTCTTGCTGTATTATTATCTAGAGCTTTGGCACGTTTTTGAGAGAAGGAGAGTGCAATTGTGATTCAGATCTGCTCAGTTTGGAAGGGTTACACCTCAGATCTGACCCTGAGACTTCTCCTAGTAGCTTGTGGTGGCCCGATCTATCTTTCTCGAGAATTTTAGGGTATTTAGAGGCCTCCTTCATCACGGCTGAAATATTGAGCTTGACAATCTTCAGGAGGGCATAGTCTTGCTTGAGGATACATCAGTTTGGAGGAGCAGATCTTGGCATCAGGGTTTGATGTAATGTTCCTGACTTGGCTAGTCTAGGAAACGTTGCTAATGTGTGTCTAGGATTAATCATTTACAGCATATAAATGATCATACAAATAACAAATGTGACAAAGGACTGCAAAGTTTATATTATGATATCTCTGTGGAGTACAAAGGCCGAATGCAGCTAAATAAAATGAATCACTTGGCTAGATCAAAAGACAAAGGGATCTTATCTGGAATACAATAAGAAAACTAAATGATAATACCCGATAATAGATGAGCACTGCAAGATCAATGGATGAGCTGGAACTATGGCAGCTCGTATGGTAACTGCTAGAAGTCTGGAAAGTTCTCTCTGGCGGCTATACCTCTTGGAATGGCCTGGAAAATCTCCCAAATGGTGCGCCCTGCTCTAGCTCACAGGCCTGGTAACTGGCCGGCCCCTCTGCTGATGGGTCTGGACCTCAGATGGATCCCCCTGGGGGAATGCACCCCTCTCTCACTGGGAAAATGCGTCTTAGTGATTCCACCGTCGGAATCGACTGAGATGTATCTCAAAATGATCGCCTTGGTCTACTGGGAAATTGGTTAGAAGGGTTTCCCTGAATTTGATCTGATGCTCACTCGGGAACCCCGAATGTGTCTGCCAAAAGTGTCGCACTTCCAAGTCTGGAAAATGAGCCCCAGATGATTCCTCCGTCGGAATTTGATGAGGAACCAGGAAAAAGATGCGCCTTGCCTTCCTCTCGATTGGGTCAGAGGGGAATCTCTGAACTCTCCCTGGATGGGACAAATTGATTCCCTGAACCTCCTTAGGAGTTGCGCCCTCACCCTGGATAAGTGCACCCTTGCTGCTGGACCCTGTGTAACTACTGCTGAAGAATGATGCAAGACCTGTGTGATCTTCCCGGTGACTAGGGTGTGTTTCTCAACACCAAAATCAGCCAACTGGTGTCTTCCTCCCGGAATCCACTGAACTATCTCTCTTGAGATGCGCCTCTCTCCTCAATGACAAGTCATAATCTGCATAATGATGAATTAGGTCGCTGACTCTTCTCTTATAGCTTTCCAAAACCCTAATTCACTGCTGAAACCCTAATTCACTGTTGACTTCTAATTTTAGCTCATCTGTTCTATTTTTAGATCATAATGACTTAAAAGTGCTTTTAACAATTTTTAGCTCAATGTCACTTTCCGAACATAACACCTTTGACTGGAGTGACCTCTAGTAACCCTGTTTACCCATTTTATGGCCCGGGCTATAGTCTAACGGGGCAGTTTAGACCATTAAGCCTCCTCTGTGTAGCTCCTATTTGGAAAGGGACATTACATTTGAGACTTTAGAGAGGGTTTCTACTTGCCCCGATCTATCATTTGGTGGAGTTTGATGCTATTTGGAGGTCTTCTTCAGCTAGGCCAAAATATTAGGTCTTCACAGCCATCTAGTGGAGCGTATCTGCAGCCAGGGGGGTTTGGAATTGACCCTGGGTCTGTCTTGTGTTGATCTTTATTGTATATCCAGCCTTGGGGGCTTGCATCTTCCTTCCAGAACATTTTGTAGCAGCTCTTATCTTATCTATTGGAGCTATCTGAGGATTATTCCAGATCTACATCCTACTTGTATCAGGTTCTTGCTATTTACATCAATAAAGGTCAGATCTTGTTGTTGGTTCCATATCTTGTGTTATCTTGTATCTTCATTGCTTGTCTTCAGATCTAAACTTAAATAACTGAACTATAAACCCTAAGGCCGAAACTTAAGAGGCCAACCTGCAAATAAGCATACCCAAACAAGCAAATCAATGGTCAGTTAGTGTTCCAAGCAAAAAACAATTGGCTTGGGAACATTACAGTGGTATCAGAGCTCTGATCCTCCCATCCTGTGAGGATTAGCGCATGCAAAAGTTCAGTGGCATTTATATGCACAGAAGAAGGAAACAGACAGGTGAGGCAGAAGCCGAAATGGAAGGGTCAGGTGAGGACAGTGAACCACATATGATAGCAGGGATTGCTAGGGACTCGCAACGCTCCATAGAAGTATTACAGAGTGACCTTGTTCATCACCTGCAGGAGAGCCAGGAGACAACACGTAGGGGACAGGCCGAAATATCAAAGACCTTGAGGAAGGTAAGTGAAAGCCAATAGAGGATATCGCAACTCTTGATGGAGATGACTCATAAGGGGAAAGGCCCCGAATCTTATGCCAACAGGGAAACTAGTGGATCTCATGGTGGGAATAAACATCAACAGGAATATTCTCCCTCTCATCATTTTGAGGAAAGCCATGGAGGGGGATCATCATAGGGACAGACAGGTAGCAAGATCTCTCCTAGACCGTACTTGCCTTCATTCGTGGATGAACAACCACAGCCCAACCACCCAGATGCGTTTGAGGATCAGTTTGATTAGTATGTCAGGGAGTACAACTCGCTCAGCCCACCAGTTCAAAGACAAATCACATTGGATCAGTTTTGTGGATTGAAATTCAGAAGCAAGCCCAGGCCGTACCACAGGAACAATTATGAGCTAGAGTGTAGGGCTGGGAAAATGGAGATCCCATACTTTGATGGCTCGGCCAAGGTGACTGCACAGGCATGGGTGCAGAAACTTGATACTTACCTGCAACTCAACCCCATGAGAGAGATGTATGCCATCAAGTTTGCCACCATGTACCTGGAAGGAAAATATCATGACTGGTGGTACCATGGTTTGACTACACTTGGCCATAATCAGATAGTGGCCTACACAGAGTTAATACAAAAACTTATTGACAGGTTTGACCAAGGGGATCCAGAGCTGCCTTTTAGGGAGCTTACCCAACTCAGGCAGGCATGATCATCAGAGATATACATAGAGTTTCAGAGACTAGCAGTCATGGTGCAGGACGTATCTCAATCAAGGCTCATGATGTTGTTTACAAAAGGGTTGATGGAACCCTTGAAGGGTTGGGTTAATGCCTTCAAGCCTACCAACTTGCAGGATGCCATATGGAGGACTAGAGATCTAGGCCCAGCAACAAAGGCTAATTTTATTCCTAGACCACCCGTAAACACTGGAGGAAGAGACCTCCAATGAATCCAGGAGGAAGAGACCCAAGGGGGTTTGACATGGGAAGAGGTAGGATGGATGAGAACACTAGAAGAGAATTGAGAAGAAAGAAGCTATGGTACACATGCAAAGAACCGTGGGACCTATCCCACAAGTGTATGGGTCGTGGAAAGGCTCATTATATTGAAGTGACATCTGATAATGAGGAAGATGAGGATTTCGGCCACATCCAGAACATAGAGGCAAACACCACCGAAACTGCAGAAGAGGAGGCTACAGGTCACGGCAGTGCACCAGAGGAGAAGGCTATGTTGGCATCCATCAGTGGGGTACCCAAGTTCAACACCTTCAGGATGAGAGGGGTATTACAGGGGTAGAAAGTTTCGGTGCTCATTGATGGGGGTGCTTTGCACAATTTCATTGACTCGGCATTGCTACAGAGGAGGCACATACCCACAGTTGAGTTTGAAGGATTCAAGGTGGAGGTAGCAGGAGGAAGCACCATGCCTTGTAACAGGTACATTCCGAGGATGAAGCTTACACTGGGTAGGCATGACTTAGCACAGGAATTTTATGTGATGGACCTTCCTGATACAAATATAATCCTTGGAGTTCAGTGGCTCAGTACGTTGGGACCTATCACCACCAACTACAAGACTATGGAGATGTCTTTCATAAAGGAGAGTGGGAGAAAGGTAGTTCTCAAAGGCATGTCAGGAAACACAACTAGGGTAGTCACATCAAAGCGTATGGAGGCCATTTTCAGAAGAGAGGAGATTGTATATGTTGTTGAGTGCATGATTTCGGCACGTGTGGACAAGAAGGGGAAGGTTCACTATGCACCAGAGATTCAGAGTATCATTGACAAACACAGTAAGGTTTTTGGACCCATTCCACCAGGAGTGCCACCAGATAGGGGATTTGAGCATATCATAGAGTTGGAAGAGGGGGCAAAACCAGTCATCACCACCCCCTACCGGCACCCAAAGAAGTACAAAGACGAGATAGAAAAGGCCATCAAGGAACTGTTAGACATGGGTCACATTAGACCAAGTTCTAGTCCGTTTGCATCTTCAGTGGTACTGGTTAAGAAGAAGGATGGAACCATGTGCATGTGCATTGATTTCAGGGCACTAAACAAGAAAACTATTAAAAACAGGTATCCCATTACGAGGATTGATGAGCTATTGGACGAGCTCCATGGGGCTGTTTACTTCATGAAGATTGACTTGCGCTCTAGTTATCATCAGATCAAAATGAGGGAGGAGGACATCCCCAAAACTACCTTCAGGTGTCATTACGACCACTATGAATTCTTAGTGATGCCATTTGGATTGACCAATGTACCCGCCACATTTTAGTCATGCATGAATCATGTCTTCAACAAGCAATTGAGGAAACATCTTCTAGTGTTTTTCGATGACTTTCTAATCTATAGCAAGACTTGGGAGGAACATCTTCAGCCTGTGGAGCAGATCTTAACTATCATGGAGGACCAATCCTTGTATTCCAAGGAGTCCAAGTCCAAATGTGAATTTGGTATGACAGAGGTCCTCTACTTGGGGCACATCATTGGAGTTAAAGGGGTACAAGTACATCAAGAAAAGATCCAAGCGATAGTTGATTGGCACACACCTAAAACTCTTACAGAGTTGAGGGGATTTCTTGCTATTTGCAGTTATTACAGGAGATTCGTCAAGGGGTTCTCATAGCTTTGCGCACGCTTGACCGATTTGACCAATAAAGGAGCTTTCAGGTGGAGTGAAGAAGCACAATCTACATTTGACAAGATGAAAAGGTTAATGAGCACATGCCCAGTGTTAGCCTTACCAGATTTCGGCCAACCTTTCACACTGGAGTGTGATGCCTCTGGAGAAGGCATTGGAGTTGTACTGATGCAGAATAGGCATCCCCTTGCCTATGAGAGCCGAAAATTGAGGGGCCATGAGTTTCTTTACACCATCTACAATAGAGATGTTGGCTATCATGCACGCCTTGGCCAAATTCAGGCAATACTTGGTAGGTGCAAGATTTGTGGTGAAATCAGATCACAACAGCCTTAAGTACTTCTTGGAACAGGACTTAAATGAGAGACAGTAGAAGTGGGTCAGCAAGATATAGGCCTATGACTTTGACATTGAATTTGTCAAAGGGAAGAACAACATAGTTGCAGATGCATTATCCAGGAGGCCATCAGTTTATGCCATGAAAGATATATCAGTTGACTGGAAGGCCCACCTCTTGGTAGAATACTCCAAGAACCACTTCTCTTATCAGTTGATGGACGGACAAATACAGGATGACAACCTCAGAGTCATAGATGACATCATCTACTACAAGGGCCGAATTTTCTTGGTTCCTGAGTCAGCCTTCAAGGCCAAGATACTACAGGGATTTCATGACTCATCGATGGCAGGGCACCAAGGCATTGTCAAAACATACAGACAGGTGAGAGAACGGTTTTCATGGAGGGGTCTCAAAGAAGATGTAGTGAGACACATCAAAGAGTGCACTACTTGCCAGGAGAACAAGGATGAGCATACCCATCCCGCAGGACTGTTACAACCTTTACCCATTCCAGAGCACAAATGAGAAAGTATCTCCATGGACTTCATCACAGGATTGCCGAGGGCATAGGGAAACACTGTATTTTCGTGGTGGTGGACAGGTTAACTAAGTTTGCACACTTCTTCTCCATTGCCACAGACTTCAGCGCCACACAGGTTGCAAAATTGTTCTTCAGGGAGGTCTTCAGGCTGCACGGATTGCCCAAGACCATTTTTAGTGACAGGGATAGTCGATTTATGAGCACTTTTTGGCAGGACCTATTCAGGTTGGTTGGTACGGCCTTGACCCCTAGCACCAGCTATCACCCTCAGACTGATGGGAAGACATAAATAGTCAACAAGTGGGTGGAAGGATACCTCAGAAATTACATAGCAGGCCAATAGAAGGCATGGGTTAGGTGGCTACACCTGGGGGAATACTGTTACAACACCACTTATCACATGTCCATTGGTATGACTCCATTCAGGGCTTTGTACAATTATGACCCTCTCTCCTTTGTAGAGATTTCCTTTGGTGATAGCAGAGCTCCGATGGTACAGGATTTGGTACAACAGAGCCAAGACATACTCAGGGAATTGAAAGATGATCTGCAACGGGCACAAAATCAACAGAAGGTCCAAGCGGACTAGCACAGGGTAGAGCGCACATTTGAGGTTGGTTACTTAGTCTACTTAAGGCTCCAACCGTACAGGCATGCTTCTATCAAATGAAGCGGAGTAGAAAAGCTCCAACCCCGGTTTTTTGGACCCTACAGGATCAACATGAAGGTAGGGGCCATGGCTTATGAGCTTGAGATTCCACCGGGCAGTAGAATTAACAACGTCTTCCATGTGTGATGCTTGAAGAGGGCCATTGGCTAACACATCACGCCACTTGAGGTACTACCACCCTTAGATGAAGAGGGACAGTTGGTACTAATGCCAGAGGAAATACTGGAGGTTCGGGAAAAGAAAATTCGGAGGAGAAGAATCAGGGAATACTTAGTCAAGTGGAAGGATCTGCCTATTGAGGATGCCATGTGGGAGAGTGAACAGGTGTTACAGGAGACAGGCTCAGAATTGCTTGTGGGCAAGCAATTTCTAGCAGGGGAGACTGTAATGTCCCCCACCTCTTGATGAAGAGGTTAGAAGATGTTGAAATAATGTAACTGCAAAGTGTATTCTTATTATTATTTGATATATTATTCATTGGATCAATCCCCATTGTGGATTGATCATGTCGGCTACTGTAAAGGACCAAATCCCCTTTGCGGATTGGTCATAATATGATTGTAATAGGCAGAAAGAGAAGTCGGCCCCAGAATATATCAAAGAGGCCCCAAAATATAATAAAGGTGGTTATAACGACCTAGAAGAAGAAGTCGACCCTGCCAGTGAAACTGTGAAAGGGCACTCCCACATGTGCCAGTCTTGTATAAATAAGGAGGCTAGCGCCTCACTTAGACACACACTCACCTGTTCATTGAGAGACAAGTTTCAGAGTTGCAGTTGGAAAAGAGAGAAAGAGAGAGAGGCGCATCTTTAGGAGAGGACTTTATGTACTTGTTTGAGTTATCTCTTGGCATTGTATTGGCTTTCTATATTAAGGAAGTTTTGCTGGGTTTTCTGCCCCATGAGGGTTTCCCAGGATAAATGATGTGTCTCTTGGGATTGTGTATTTCTTAGTGATCTTATCTTATGCTATTGTTATTCATTGAAATGCAAAGAACTATAATAGTGGTTTAAACATTAAAATGGTATCAGAGCCAAGATGAAGAGAGCATCTTTCACAAGAGAAAAGTGAAAAACGTCACTGTTGCCGTACATGCAAATTAGGGTTTTCCGTTGGAAAGATATTTCATCCCTAAAACCATCTAGAAAGGTGCGCCCTCCCTCAAGGATCATTTTGGCACCTTCAGCGCACCTTTTCAGTGGATAGATCTCTCGAAAAATGAAACCCTAGTTTCACAAAGTACCAGAAAATCAGAGTACCAGAAGTACCAGAGTACTAGAGGTACTAGAAAACGAGAAGCACCAGTCTAGAAATCCGCAGATCAAGTTTGGAAGGGTAAAAGTTGGATTTTCTCAGATCCAAACACACTAGGCTACTTGCCTCAGCCAAGTGCACCTCCTGGTAAGTTCAGAATTTGATTTTGAACACTTTCATTTTTGAGAATTTATCCAGCTTCAAGTAGAAGATGTTTGCAAGCGTTAAGCTTGTTGACAAGCTAGAAGGTGTGGAAAACTTCCATGCCTAGAAGTATAGAATTGGTCTCATTCTTGAAGAGAATGACATAGCAAGATTCGTCAAAGCTGCTGCAGAAAAGGCAAAGCACCAAAAGGACACAATCAGGGCCAAAAGAATCATTGCAGATTCAATCAAAGACCACCTGATTCCCTATGTGTCATCAAAGAAGACTCCAAAAGAAATGTTTGATGCCCTAAACAGGCTATATGAAGGAAAGAATATAAACTGGAAGATGAATCTTAGAACTCAGCTCAAGAATACAAGAATGCAGAAAGGAGAATCGATCCAAGAATATTTCTTCAGAATATCCCAATTCAAAGAACAACTAGAAGCAATCGGAGATACTATAGACGAAGACGAACTTGTGATGACAACCCTAAATGGTCTCACAAGACCTTGGAATGCATTCATCCAAACGATTTGTGCCAGAACAAAGAAACTAATGTTTGATGGTCTATGGGAAGAATGCATCCAAGAAGAAACAAGAGTAGCTAACTGTGAAGCGTTACTAGCAAGAGATGATGATCAAACCCTAGCTACTCACACCAAAGGAGGAAGGAAGAAACCCTACTTCCAGAAAGAGACTTATAAAGAGTCTCAACCCCCAAACAAATTCAATCATAAAAAATCTCATCCAAGGAGATTTCAGAAGAAAGGACAACGAAAGGAAAGAGACTACTCATCTGTACAATGCTACCACTGTGACAAGATGGGACATATTGCGAAGTTTTGTCCAGCAAGACGAGAAGAATACAAGAGGAAACATAAGAGGCACCATGCCCATGCAGTCGAATATGAAGAGCCACCCGCAAAGATGATAAGAGAGCAGATCAAAGACCATGTCTTAATCTCGACCCTCTCAAGATCGATAACACCTGGAGAGGACACTTGGCTCATTGATAGTGGTGCATTTAAGCACATGACAGGTCAAAGAGACATCCTCTCTTGTATTTCAAAAAAGAAGTTTTCTCAGAAAGTGACACTTGGAGATGATTACCAATATCCCATCAAGGGAGTGGGAGAATCAAACTACAAACTAAATTCAGGGAATTCAATGAAGATGAAGGACATACTCTATGTACCAGGTTTGACAAAGAACCTACTCTCCATTTCAGCTTTAGAAAAGAAAGGCTTCAGAGTTGCCTTTATAGATGGAGAAGTTCTTATGTGGGCTAAGGGAGAAACCATAAATGAAGCAATCATCATTGGAAGTCAAGAAAATGGCTTGTATAAGCTAAAGGGTCACTCAGACACTGCCATGACCCATGCCATTGAAAACTCATGTGAACTTTGGCATAGAAGATTAGCTCACATTAACTACAAGGCGCTACCATACATATGCAAAGTTGTCACAGGTTTACCAGAACTCAAGGTTGATCATGACGGCGTATGCAATGGATGTGCACAAGGGAAGAACATCAAGAACCCCTTTCCGAAGAGAGACAGCAAAGCAGAAGGAGTCCTAGAACTCATTCATTCAGATGTGTGTGGCTCAATGCCATCGTCCTCCATGAGTGGGTATGTATACTATGTATCATTCATTGATGATTATTCTCGTAAAACCTGGGTGTATTTTTTGAAATCTAAAGATGAAGTGTTCAACAAGTTCAAGGAATTCAAAGCCTTGATAGAGAATCTTTCTGAAAGAAAGATTAAAATACTCAGGTCAGACAATGGAGGAGAATACACCTCAAAAGAGTTCGTGAACTTCTGCAAAGATGTTGGGATCAAGAGGGAACTCACTACTCCCTATAATCCTCAACAAAATGGTGTAGTTGAAAGAAAGAACAGAACGATAATGGAAGTTGTGAAGACGATGATCCATGATCAAGATCTTCCTATGTGCTTATGGGTAGAGGCAGCAATGGAAATTGTATATGTGCAGAACCGATTGTTCCATAGTGCACTTGGGTTCAAGACCCCTGAAGAGATGTTCACCGGAAAGAAGCCAGAGGTAAGCCATCCCAAAATATTTTGCTGGCCAGTTTTTATACATATTCCGAAAGAGAAGAGAAACAAGCTGGAACCTTCAGGAAAGAAGGGAATATTTGTGGGATATTATGAGGTCTCCAAGGCCTTCAGAATTTATATACCAGGTCACCGTCATATTGAGATCAACAGGGATGTGACCTTTGATGAAGATGTAGCGCTCAAGAAATCAAGAAGATGCCAGCTTGAAGAAGTATATGAAGAGGAACCCGTAATCCCCATAACTACATAATCAACGAGGGAGGTTCCCAAAGCCGCAGAACCAGTGAGGGAAGTCGTAACTTCCCTTGATGAGGAAGTTCTATGTAATGTCCCCCACCTCTTGATTAAGAGGTTTGGAGAAGGCTTAGTGGTCTAGGTGTCCCCACTAGGCCATAGTCTTACACTGAGGGGAAAGGTCAACGAAACTACGGTTATATTCTTAAGTTGACTTAATAAAAGGGTAAAAAAGAGTTAAAAAGGTAACTCAATGAAGGAATAGAAGTGTTGGAGTTGTGTTAGGAGTTAACCCTAGGGGTTAATTTAACTCAACAGGGAAATAGAAGAAAAGTATAAAGAGGAGGCCAGGGCACACCTCTCATTCATTCTGGATTTTGGTATTTTGCTTGTTGATGCTCTTGAGCATACAGTTTTGAGGGTTTTGATATTACAAACCCTAGTGAGCAGCTCAGTGGTGAAAGATTCCACTCACCTAGCTCCAAACTTGGTCTCGGGGATGAAATACTCCACCCACACCATTCTACAGCTATCATCTGTCCATGAGGACTAGCAAGGTCATACCAATTGGATCAACAGGGTCGTACCATCTAGGGTTTTCCTGCAGGGGTGCACCAGTTGTTGAAGAAGAGTTTGATCCAGCCAAGGGAAGAAGCTTGAGAGTTTTCCAACATTAGGGTTTTTCTTGCAAGCCCTTACTCATCATTTTGAGGGCTTCTTGGAGGAGTTATCATGTCCCTATCATTTACTCCAGGTTGGGACGATTTCAGGAGGAAGGGTATGATTTGGAGATTCAGTAATTCTCAGATCTAGGAGGCTACAATCTAGATCTGATCTCGAGACTTCTCTCAAGTGCTTGTGGATGCCCGATCTATCATCTGAGAGAGTTTCAGACGGTTTAGAGGCCCCATTCAGCTAGGCTGTACTATTGGCTATATTCAGGGTTTCAGGAGGGTCGTACCCTCCCAGGGTTTCTGCAGTTTGAGGAGTAAGCTTCAGTGTTTGAGCTTCATACTTCAGGAGGAGGCTTCCCTTGCCTTGATCTATCATTGGGGAGCATTTGGCAGCATCAGGAGGTCTATATCTTCAGGAGAGCCGAACCCTTGGTGTCCTTGTCTTCAGCAGGCCGTACCAGCAATCATCAGGGTCGTACCAGTTGCTTGAAGGGAGGCCGCAACCCAGATCTAGCAGTTGAGCATTCATCTTCTATTGGCAGCCTTTGGGAGGCTTGATTTGTATCTTCGGGAGCATTTTGTATACAACTCTAGTATTATCTTGAAGCCATCTATTCAGATCTACTTCACCATTGTATCAGGTGCTTGCTTTCTTATAATAAGTTCATCTATTTGCTTGTGGTTCCTATCTTGTGTATTGTTGATGATCTTCATATGATGGCAATGATGTTTACGTAAATCCATGATTAAATAACTGAATAAACCCTAAGGCCGAAATATTCTTGTCAACCTGCATACACAACCAATAAGAATCAAATCAGTGGTTAGTTGGTGATTCCAAGCAAAAAATTGGCTTGGGATCATTACATTCTAGAAGACCATGACATGATAGAAGTTAAAGAACCTCCTCAGATGACGATCCTCCATAAAAGAAAGCTAGCTTGGGCTAGAGAGCTTATTCAAGATGGAGAGAAGTATGGTGTTCCCGAAGGAACCACGTGACAGGTAAAAAGACCAAAGCCATTCTTTAGTTATACGACTTTGATGTGTGATCTCCTAGAGGAGGACCCTACCTGTTTTGAAGAAGCCATTCAGAGGAAAGAATGGGTAGATGCCATGACATAAGAATACCAATCCATAATAAAGAACGATGTATGGGAAATAGTTCCCAGACCGAAGAGTAAGGACATGGTATCTTCCAAATGGCTCTTCAAAATAAAACATACTGCTGATGGAAGTATTGAGAAGTATAAAACAATATTTGTTGCTCGTGGCTTTTCTCAAAAGGAAGGCATTGACTATGAAGAGACATTCGCTCCTGTAGCCAGATACACTTCGATCAGAACCATCATAGCCCTTGCAGCTAAGATGAAGTGGAAGTTACACCAGATGGACGTGAAGACAACTTTCCTAAATGGTGTCATCGAAGAGGAAGTGTATATAGAGAAACCTCAAGGATTTGAAGTTGAAGACAAGAAGTCTCATGTCTGCAAGTTGAAGAAAGCCTTGTGTGGATTGAAGCAAGCTCCTAGAGCTTGGTATGGCCGTATAGACAGTTTCCTAACGAGCTTGGGCTTTACCAAAAGTAAAGCAAATTCTAACCTCTACTTCAAGGTTATGAACGATGAGCCAGTGATATTATTGTTGTATGTGTATGACTTATTCTTAACTGGAGAAGTAAAGCTCATCACCGAATGTAAGAAGAGACTCGCCTCAGAATTTGAGATGAAAGACCTTGGCCTAATGCATTATTTCTTAGGTCTTGAGGTATGGCAGAGTCCTGAGAGGATCTTCCTTAACCAAGGGAAGTATGCAGTCGAAATTCTGAAGAGATTCAACATGTTAGAGTGCAAGTCCATGAATACATCCATGGAAGCGAAGCTGAAGCTGATGGTCGATACTTCGTCAGAATTGATTGATGCCACGCTGTATAGACAGATCATTGGATCGTCGATGTACCTGACGAACACCAGACCAGGCATTTGTTTTGCTGTGAACACCTTGAGTCAGTTTCTGGTAGAACGCAGACATGTTCACCTAGTGGCTGCAAAACATATGATGAGGTACCTTAAAGGTACATTAGATTATGGTCTCAGCTATGATGGAGATCATGATTTCACATTGAGTGGGTACATTGATTCAGATTGGGCAGGAAGTGTTTCTGATGGGAAAAGCACTTCAGGATGTTGTTTCAGTTTGGTATCAGCCATGATCTCGTGGCAGAGTAGGAAGCAATCCAACATTGCTCTCAGCACAGCGGAAGCAGAATACATTGCTGCATGTTCTGCCAGCTGCGAAGCTATATGGCTTCGAAAGTTGCCGACCAGTTTATTTGACCTAGAGATGGAAGCAACCACGATCCCGTGTGACAGCTAGAGCTACATAAAGATGACAGAGAATCCTGTATTCCATGACAGGTCGAAGCACATAGAGATTTGTTATCATTACATCTGTGACGTGGTGTAGAGAGGAGCCATAAAGCTCTAGTACGTTAGCACGGATGAACAGGTTGTTGATGTATTGACCAAGCCTCTGTCTCGTGTAAAGTTTGAGCACTTTCGAGATAAGCTTGGTATAGTCTGAAAGGACCTTCCTCTAAAGGTGGAGTAGTTGCTCTAATGAGACATCTCTTGCTTCCGGCTTGATAGTTGTGACGTAAAGCAAGAAGATGTGATGAGACTAGTACTGTGCTTCCGGCTTGACAGCTGTGACGTAAAGCCAGTCTAGTATCTTGCTTCCAACCTGATGGTTGTGACGTAAAGAAAGAAGATTTGATGAGACTAGTATTGTGCTTCCGGCTTGACAGCTGTGACGTAAAGCCAGTGTAGTATCTTGCTTCCATCTTGATTGTTGTGACGTAAAGCAAGATGACTATCTTGCTTCGATCTTGAGTGTTGTGACATAAAGCAAGACGATGAGATAAGACTAGTACTGAGCTTCCAACTTGATAGCTGTGACGTAAAGCCAGTCTAGTATCTCGCTTCCAGCTTGAGTGCTATGACGTTATCGCACAGTTTGTAGACGGGATAGAGGCTAGCGTATAGTAGGTCAAACTGGCGAAATGGGAACCTTCCCCACCCAATGTCACCACAATGGGGAGGTTCTTTCTATTTAGGGAGGTTAGGCCCAGGGGAGACGTCCTCGGTGACCTGTGGTTTTGAAGAGGCAAAGGTTCAAAAGAAGTAAGATAGTTCCCCCTTCACAGATCACCACCCAAAAGATGTACCGGCCAAAGGCCAATTCGAAGTAACCCCCAAAGAATATGTACTTGCCTGGAACAAGACAACAACAAGAAAGATATATGCAAACTATATTCAATGGGGTTAGTACTTCATATGTAAGTGACTATCTAATATTTAATGCAAGCAATTTGACAACAAATATTGATGAAATCAATGTTTGCAAAATGGCAATGATAAATATATTACTTGTCAATAAATACTGGAGTGATATAACATTCGATGTAACAAATCAACACTCAATCGAATAAATGCTCTTAACTACCATTCAATTGCTTATAAAATGAAACATTGATGCATCAAGATGAAATAACCAAGGGTGACATCAGCATTCTAGGATTAGTAGGTTAGGGTTAGTGTAGTTAGGGTTTCAGTTTTAAAAGAAGTTTGAGGGTGTTTGGATTTGATTTCACTTCAACGCTGGAGGCTGGAGATCAATGCCTTAGGGTCAAAGGAGTCAATAAATGATGGACGCAAGAGTTGAAGGGAAAGAGATTTCAAAGGACAGGAGGGAAAAGTTTCAAGGTGCTGCTAGAGCAGGGCCTTAAAAGAAGAACCCTAGGGGAGAGAGGCTCACTCCGGTGTTGCAAAAGCAAGGCCTCGTGCTCTCTCCTCCTTCCCGGCAAACGGCTAGCCCAAAAACAGGAAAAATAGACCAAGACAGGAAGTTTTGCTGAGGGAGGTGTTGCTAGAGAAAGGCCTATCA
>JZKD02S2203925.1:0-13933 GCA_000966675.3 Picea glauca
GTATACTTTACGAGTCAAATCACTGGGCGGAGGGGATCCCTTGTCCCACAAACAAGGGGGTCTCATACAACAATTTGGTGTTTATCTTGTTATTAGAGCTAAATTTCAACATGGATTTCATTTATCTTGTTGATATTGACATCCTTTTATATGAGATGGTCAATGGAAATGGTTAGTGTGAACTAGAAGGCAGATTGAAAACATTATGGGTTAAAAAAAATTGATCAATGTATTGTCATATAAGCTGCATATCAATATAAATTTAGTTGATTTACCAAAAGAATGAATTTAAGTATTTGCAAAAATGTTTTTATAAATATTTGTATTCACCAAATTTCATCTCTTTTTTTAAATATCTTTGTCTTTCATTAATCTTGGTGTACAGGATAACAATCACAAACTAAACCTAATTAACACCCAAATTTCTGTTGTTAACACTTATTAGTAATAGGTTTGTGCACAAAGTGACCAAACACTCTTATAATAATCAGATCAGGTTAGCGATTGCTGATTTGCTACGTGGAGGAGCCATCTATCTATCTCACCAGGAGTTTTCCATCAATTTGGTGTGTGGACAAGCTGTACGTCAAACTCGAATTCGTTGTGCATGGAGGAGGTCGCATCTTCAAGTTGCTGAAGAGTTTTGAAGGGGGCACACTGCATTGAAGGATCATTGTTACTGTTAATTTGCTGAAGAATTTGATGTTTTCCAGAATTGAACGAGAGAGCAAGTTTCCTCTACGGATTTGATTATTGAATCACTGCCACCGTTCGCAAGGAATTTCTTGCAAATTGTCACATATTCTGACTGCCAAATCTTAACGGAGGGTGCATATCACTGATGTTACCCCCAATAGACCCTGAAAACTATTGTCAAGAATCATTTATTGTCTTCTCTGGTGGTCACATTCTATCCAGATCGCAAAAGATTTGTTGTACCAGATCACAGGAGATTCACTATCTGGAAAGAGGAATAGGAGCCTATCATGATCTGTTGTAAGCTTAGGATTTTATCACATCATCTCAAACCTTCAATGAGTGCTAACCACTTGTGAATTTCAAGGAGCATAAATTTGGGTCATAATACACCTACCTAACTCCATCATCCCTCAAGTAAACATCATGGGCCAAAATCAAYSAACACCAAATCRTTATTGATTTAATACATCCTGAAAGATAAACATATCTCCATACAYGACCAAGACAAGTGAATCACATCTATCAAATTTATAAAGATATAAATATGCACAAGTCACATACATCYTAAAATACCWATCTCATGGTATAGGTAACAASCCACATAATGTGATGAAYAWCATATGRAAATGATAATATCTCTCATGAACCTCAAAACCTATGGCAACTAAAACAAMATGAACTAGGTCAATTCCATATTTTTGAMAAAATATTTATGCAAGAGTAACATCATGGTCAACACCCTCTATCTAATATAATTTAGTAACCWTGGCCCTATAGTGTATAACACTCACATCGGTTGTAATCTTAGAATTAATCACTAATTCCACAATTGGTTTTGGACCTCTCTCTATGGCATCCTACCATGAATTATATTCACATGCCTCCTCAATTATAGAAGGATAATATAGCTTCTCACTAGAATTTACAAGTGCCACAATATCAACAACTAACTCATAAAGACCACCTTCTCTCACCCCTCTAGCAAAAGTCCTCAGACTAGATAAACTACAAGCATTGATGGTGCAATGTTGTCCCTCAAATGAAACTCTCCAATGTACATATATTATACAACAAACTGAAATAATATTCTTCTTCAAACCATGAATCAATAGAACATCAGTCAATAACATCACCTCAAGGCATCTAGAAGGAAATGGAGCCAAGTACTCCTCTCACAATATAAGTAGCATAATCACCAAGTGTTGGGTATAAATTGCAGCAATGGTGTACACAATGTACTAATCTAATGGTTATGAATTAGATCCCAACAAAAATGAAAGTAGAACATGAAAACCATATCCTAAATATGCTTCAAAAAGATTTAAACCCTAGTATATTCATGTGACAAGAAAGAAAACCAAGAAATTACAACGATGGGCATGAAAAAATAGTTTGAAATAATGCAAAGAATATCTCCATAACGAATAGAAAGATCAAAGATATCACCTAGGGAATGGACTTTTTGAATATGTGGCTCCAAAGCCTCCTTATTGGGAGGGTCTGTGAATTACTTGATGTGTATATATCCCCTACTTGGTTGAGTGATCAAAACGTAGAAAAACTATCAAGAGGAAGGAGTCTTGAAGATATCTAGTGTGGTTTTGGCCACATGTACCTACTATGGATGGATGGGTGGATGGAATGACCTCAAGACTTTATTTATAGGAAAAGTAGTGGTTAAACACCCTTGACATGGTCATAAAATAGTTGTTAAATATGAGAAAATCAAGGCTAGGAATATGAACTAGAGTTTATAAATTTCCATTGATAACTACTTTCCCTTTCTGGAAAATTTGGGCTGGGAACAATCAAAATTGTGATTTTGATGGGTCAGTGTATCTTTTGGGGGTAAATTCCCCATGATGAAACACATTTTAGGGCTATTATGTGTGCTAGCTTTAATGGGTCAAAATTAGGATTTTTCCTAGCGACTTATAGAGGTATAGTGGAGGTGGGAAGTGAGGTAAAATGGATAATAAACATGTTGATAATGGTATATTTCAAAAAAAACTTGTGGAAATGTCACAGTTGAGTATTTTTTAGGTGATAACATACTTCCCCGTGATGTGTGAGGTTAGGAGGAAATTGTATGACCAAAATACATCACATATTTATTTTCAATGCTCAGAGAGGACAAAGGAGGGAGACAAGTGTCCAAGGAAGGAGGACCACATGCGAATGAACCATAGAGTACCACCTATCAACAACAAATTCAAAAGGTGATAGGTGTACAAGATCCCAATAGGGACACGTTAGCCATATCCATACTCATTAAGAAATCTCATAAAAATGATACAATGGTATGCGTGGCATAAGGGANTGGCCCTATAGTGTATAACACTCACATCGGTTGTAATCTTAGAATTAATCACTAATTCCACAATTGGTTTTGGACCTCTCTCTATGGCATCCTACCATGAATTATATTCACATGCCTCCTCAATTATAGAAGGATAATATAGCTTCTCACTAGAATTTACAAGTGCCACAATATCAACAACTAACTCATAAAGACCACCTTCTCTCACCCCTCTAGCAAAAGTCCTCAGACTAGATAAACTACAAGCATTGATGGTGCAATGTTGTCCCTCAAATGAAACTCTCCAATGTACATATATTATACAACAAACTGAAATAATATTCTTCTTCAAACCATGAATCAATAGAACATCAGTCAATAACATCACCTCAAGGCATCTAGAAGGAAATGGAGCCAAGTACTCCTCTCACAATATAAGTAGCATAATCACCAAGTGTTGGGTATAAATTGCAGCAATGGTGTACACAATGTACTAATCTAATGGTTATGAATTAGATCCCGACAAAAATGAAAGTAGAACATGAAAACCATATCCTAAATATGCTTCAAAAATCTTTAAACCCTAGTATATTCATGTGACAAGAAAGAAAACCAAGAAATTACAACGATGGGCATGAAAAAATAGTTTGAAATAATGCAAAGAATATCTCCATAACGAATAGAACGATCAAAGATATCACCTAGGGAATGGACTTTTTGAATATGTGGCTCCAAAGCCTCCTTATTGGGAGGGTCTGTGAATTCCTCGATGTGTATATATCCCCTCCTTGGTTGAGTGATCAAAACATAGAAAAACTATCAAGAGGAAGGAGTCTTGAAGATATCTAGTGTGTTTTTGGCCACATGTACCTACTATGGATGGATGGGTGGATGGAATGACCTCAGGACTTTATTTATAGGAAAAGTAGTGGTTAAACACCCTTGACATGGTCATAAAATAGTTGTTAAATATGACAAAATCAAGGCTAGGAATATGAACTAGAGTTTATAAATTTCCATTGATAACTGCTTTCCCTTTCTGGAAAATTTGGGCTGGGAACAATCAAAATTGTGATTTTGATGGGTCAGTGTATCTTTTGGGGGTAACTTCCCCATGATGAAACACATTTTAGGGCTATTATGTGTGCTAGCTTTAATGGGTCAAAATTAGGATTTTTCCTAGTGACTTATAGAGGTATAGTGGAGGTGGGAAGTGAGGTAAAATAGATAATAAACATGTTGATAATGGTATATTTCAAAAAAAACTTGTGGAAATGTCACAGTTGAGTAGTTTTTAGGTGATAACATACTTCCCCGTGATGTGTGAGGTTAGGAGGAAATTGTATGACCAAAATACATCACATATTTATTTTCAATGCTCAGAGAGGACAAAGGAGGGAGACAAGTGTCCAAGGAAGGAGGACCACATGCGAATGAACCATAGAGTACCACCTATCAACAACAAATTCAAAAGGTGATAGGTGTACAAGATCCCAATAGGGACACGTTAGCCATATCCATACTCATTAAGAAATCTCATAAAAATGATACAATGGTATGCGTGGCATAAGGGATCCAAGTGAATGAGACAAAATGGGGTCTCAATATAGTACAACATGGGGATGGAAAATATGTGACAAAGTATAATATAGTGATATGAAAAATCATACATAGAAATTCCTAGAACAATGGGGTCAGGTCCAACATAGAAGAATCATGTCTGTAAATAATATGGATACGTAGGAATTGATTCCCTACCCCAAGGGGAAGGGGGAAGGAATAAACCCAATAAGCCTCAACGAACATGAAACAAGTTGAGAAGCCCCACTAAATAGGAAAGGGGATCCAAAGATCTCAAATGAGCCAAACATTTGTCTCTCTTGCGACGATATCAAATGATGCTTGGATTCATTTCATATTTGGTTTATCAACTTGAAATCTCAATTTGAAACTTTGCAAGCTAGTTGGACTGGCGCAGACCCCCGAACCCTCGGGTTGATATCCGCTCTCAGGATCGTTCATTCACCTTCCAAGCCAAAATATCTCTTTTGATTCCCTACTGGAATCTCAATCAAATCGATCCACAGGTCCTTCTTCAATCCACAACCACTGTACACAAACCTGGACTTTTTCCGAAATGAAACTTTGGGTTTTGGGACTTCCTGTTTCTCGATGTCAAGAGTCCTTGACCCTTCGTCCTTCCAATCCCCAAAATGTTGAATTGTTGAAACGGTTTTAACATCATCTAGCCCCCTGGGCTACAACCCTGCTCCATGTGACCACTCCTGATATGACTGTAGTCCTAATTCGGGGTTTATGATGCGTAGCGCCCGATCTCCTGTCCTCTGAAATCCTGAAAAACCGATTCTCGAAATGCCGAAATACCTCTGTCCTAGCTTCTGATTCTCCCTTCATGATTTCGGTCTTTCTGTTGCCAAAATGATCGATCCTCTACTCCACAGGATCCCCGAAATACTGAATCTCGGTATCCCAAAATGTTGCTCCCCGGTTCTTCTCCTTTCAGGGTTTCAGTCCCCAAAATTCTCTGACCCCTTGTCTTTGGAACTCCCAAAGTTCTGAACTCCAATACGCCGAAAATGACGCTCTCGCAAATCCTTTTGGACTTCCCGTTTCAGGTTCTCCTGTTGCAAGGTTCTCCTCTACCCGTGTTCTCTCGCACTTCCAGTATCCGAAATGTCGAAGTGGCGATACAGCCTTTTTACTCCTAGCCAAGATCAATGGCTATGATCTGCTCCTCGAATCAATGGCCTTGATCATTTCATATTTTTCCTCTACAAGAGCCTGGATCTCTCATCCTCAAGATTCTCGATATCCCGATATCCGGTATGCCGAAAAGCTCCCGAAAATACTCTTCTGAATGTTTTTAGGACTTTGCATTTCATAATTTCACGAATCCCGTTGCACTAAGCCCTCACTGACCTCTGATACTTCTAGTACCCGAAGTATCGAAGTAACCGTCTGTTGACAGGTGTCCTCTCCCTGGACACTTCCAATCCTCTTTCAGATTTTAGGAATCCACGATCCCTGTGGCACAATTCCTCTATCTTCTCGAATCCCCGGTGTCTGAAAACCCGGTGAACTCCCCGATATCCTCCACGTGTCCTCCCGCTTGGACGGTTCATATCGTTTAAGTACTTCACCAGATGTGAAGTCGAAATACTCTCCCTTCTCTGCTTCCCAATGTCTGAATCCCCGAAATGGAGATCTTGCGACACGTGTCCTCCTTCCATATGGATGGCTCAGATCTATTTCGGAACTTTCACTATGAAGTGTCCCGACCTCTCGTCCTCAAGACCTCTGAAATCCCAAACTCTGAAATCCTGATATTTATGCCTGTTTTGGGACTTTTCTCCTCTCCTTATAAGGTTTTAAACCTCGTGATTCTTCTGACAGATCCGACAACTGTCAATGATCCGTGTGAGATCCAACAGCTCACAACTGCTCCTGCTGCACGCGCCTCCTACACTTCTCCCTAGATGTGGAAATCCAGCGGTCCAGATCTCTTTCTCGGCCTGATCTGAAGGCAACTATTCTCCTCCTGAGCATGCACGTTCTTCCTGAACTTGGAAGAATTCTCCAAGTATCCAAAGGCCTTGATATTTTCTCTTTCCCTCTGCGAACTCTACACTTTGAGTCTCAACTTCATTCTTAACGACATTGTCCCTCCTGAGCTTGGTCTTCTCTGAAACCTTAAAAGGTTTCCATGACTCCTGTACACCTTGCAGAATCTCTACACACTAACTCAGTGATATCTCTTCTGATCTTCTCCACTACTCAAATCTCTAAGGGGACTTCACCTTTTTCCTTCTTTCTCCTTTAGATGGATAATCTGATGCCCTCCTTGCAGTTATTTGCTCAAGAAACTTCTTGCTGAGTCTGCAGGGTGTTCAACAACCCTGTGAAGATCCTTCTTTGGACTCTTCTTTGTCTCTGAACCCAAAGAGTTCTTTCCTATGCTCTCTGGCACGTACTCAATTCCCTCTTGGCAGAGTGTCCAGAATCCTTAGTGATTCTGAATTCTTGTTGAACTCACAGTAGATTTCCTTACTTAATGCAACCTATGCTTATTCTCAATGCCCTCCTGGTAGAGCTTTATAGAACCCACAGTGATTCTATCTTCCTCCTGAACTCAACAGAGTTCCTCTGTGCACTCTATGCACCTACTCAGTGCCCTCTTGGTAGAGCTCTATAGAAGTCCTCGGAGATTTTGTCTTCTACTGTGTCCTATTCCACACAGTCTCACTTCCAAGGTATTCAACAACCTTGAGGTCTCTTCCCTGAGTTAATGACTTCAATTGGTATGCCCTCCTGGCACTTCTTTGTCCAAATTCCGCAGAATTGGAAGTGTTGTCTAGCACTGGCTATCAGAACCCGTAGTGTTCTGTCACACCCTCCTGGTATGAAGCCTCAAAGATCCACAAACCTGAAATCAAACAACTCCTGCAAATGCATACCTATTCATACATCTATAACATATAAATAACACTCAAAGACATTCACACAATACAGACAATATATAGGAAAAACTGCTCTGTTTGTATTAATAAAAATGCCTCTCTTTACAAGGTGTCCCTGAGCTCAAACTTCTACAGAGTCTCAGCTCCTTCTTCTTCTTCTTCTTCTTCTTCTCACTCTTGGTATCTCTTCCCTTTTCTTCTTCTTCCTATCTCCTCTGAGATACCCCTAGATATTTTACATGAGGGGGATCTTCGAGCTCTTCCCTCCAAAGCTACCTACCCTATTCAATTACATTAAACTCTACATTGAATGGGTTGTCTAGTCCAGATTGGATCTAGATTGCAGCCTTACAACCATTAAGGCTATCTACATCTATGCCTGTGAAAAGGCATGGTTTTTTGGCTCTAACAGCCTTACATGCATTTAATGTGCTTGATTCAAATTCAAAATTTGAATATGAGATGGTTGTGCCTCTCTTCCTCATTAAATGTGTGCGCTGAGTGGGATGGCTGGCTGGCTAGCTAGCGTGGAGAGATGCTCTTGCATCATACTCCTTAGCTGCAAAATTCATGAGCTCCTTCTCATGAGCTTCCCATCTCAGTTGTTGAAATCCTATTGGATCCCAAACAAATTTATGGAGTTGTTCATCTGCTCCTCTTCTGTGTTGTTGTTGTTCCTTCTTTTCTACTGCTGCTTCTTCTTTCCTTCTACTCATCCTTTCCTTGTTGGAAGTATCTGCTGATTTCAACATCATCCTCTTAATGTCTTCTATCATCTTGTCCAGTTGCTTCCCTGGCTGGCCCTGTTCATGCAATCTCCTCTGCTGCAAAATTTTTCTGCAAATGGGCAGATCACAATGATCTCCCATGTCATCTCCTCTATCCTCTGTGGCACTAAGTGTCCACTCTGTTGTAGGCTTCATCTCTGCAGTCTCTTCTCGATTGATCTGTTGTTCAACCTCTTCCTATGGCATCTTAAATTTTTCCATCTCTCCTGCTGGTATGTGTCCATCTTTTTCTAGCTGCTCCTCAGCCTAGAATTCCCCTTCATCTGCTTCCAACTTAACTTGTTGGATGTGAAAGTTTTGCACCCTCACCCTTCTCTATAGGGCTTCAATCTGTTCACACAGATCAACAAATCTCATACTGTCTGCCTCTTCTTCTTCTTCTTCTACAAGATTTAATGCTACAATCTTTTCATCTTCCTAGCTAAAAATATTGAGCCACTCCTCAGAATGATCATCTTCCTCCATTTGGGTAGCTTCCAACATCTGTTCCAATTCTTCTTTCACGATAGTCAAAGATAGTTGTCCTTCTCTTGTTGTTGTTGCTTCATTGGCAGCCCAATCTTTTTCCTCATCTTGGCTATATGGAAAGAATATTCGAATTCTTCCAATCATTAGAAGATTTCTCTGATCTTCCTTCTCTGTCAGCTACATCTGCTGATCCAAATCCATCTCTGAGATCATCTTCTCTCCCTTTCCCTCCTAGCAATATGGGATTTCTTTGCTACCCTCCTAGCAGTCTATGAGATCCCCCAGTGACCTCATCTCATTGCCCTCCTGGAAATGTGAAATTATCCAACTGTCCTCATGGCAGTCTATGAGATCCCACAGTAATATCAACTCCTTGCCCTCTTGGCAATTGGGAATTTCTGATCTACCCTCTTGGTAGGTTTTGAGATCCTCACCTAATCTCATTTCATCCTCATCAATAAGATTTCTCCCAGTCTCTGGTTCACATACCTGAACCATCTCTTCTTCTGGTTTGTTGAGGTTTTCAGCACGCCTCAACCATCCCCTTAACAGTCTCTACTATCTTTTAGCCATCAACTTATTGATTGGCCATTTTTCTTTCGTCCTCATGGGCCATTCATATACCCAACTCAACTTGATATCCTGCTGCATCCCAAATTCAAGTTCATCCATCCTTGCCCTGATCTTGACAAGTTCCTTATCCCATGCAACGTTCTCCTGCTGCTGGCGGTCCTTCCTTCCACCGCATGCATGACCTTCAGTAGTCATTTTCTTCTCCTGTCTGCCCTCCTAGAAAACCTGTTGTTATCACTCTGCAATTGGGATTTTCCATCCTTCCTATATAGTCCTCCTGACTGTCTTTATTGATTGTTTTCTACCTGCAAACAACCATTACAGAGCTTCCAATACTCTATCTTCCTTTACCTTCTCTCTGCCTGTCGCTGCAATCTACCTATGATACCAAACTGACGTGTACCAACGTATTCTCCTTCTCTTCCTTCTTCCTCTGTCTGCAATGTATAAACATAGTCAAGCTTTGATACCAAAATTGATGTGTATCAGAGTACTCCTTCTCCTTTGGCTCCATTTGCCTGAAATATACAGACAAAAATCAATCTCTGATACCAAAATTGATGTGTATCAGAGTACTCCTTCTCTTCTGGCTCCCTTTGCCTGAAATATACAGACAAAAATCAAGCTCTGATACCAAAATTGATGTGTATCAGAGTACTCCTTCTCTTCTGGCTCCCTTTGCCTGAAATATATAGAAAAAAACCAAGCTCTGATACCGAAATTGGCACAGACCCCCGAACCCTCGGGTCAAGGTCTGCTCTCAGGATCATTCATTCACCTTCCAAGACAAAATAGATCTTTTGATTCCCTGTTAGAATCTCAATCAAATCAATCCACAGGTCCTTCTTTGATCCATGACCTCTGTACACGACCCTGGACTTTTTCCGAAATGAAACTTAGGGTTTCGAAACTTCTTTTTTCTCGATGTCAAGAGTCCTTGACCCTTCATCCTTTTGATCCCCAAAATGCCAAATTGTCAAAACGATTTTAACATCAGCTAGCCCCCTAGGCTACAACCATGGTCCATGTGACCGCTCCTCATATGACCGCAGTCCTAATTCAGGGTTTATGACACATAGCGCCTGATCTCCTGTCCTCTAGACTCTTGAAAAACTGATTCCTGAAATGTTGAAATACCTCTATCCCATCTATTGGATCTCCCTTCATGATTTCGGTCTTTCCTTTGCCAAAATGTGCGATCCTCTACTCCACAGGATCCCTGAAATACTGAATATCGGTATCCCGAAATGCTGCTCCCTGGTTCTTCTCCTTTCGGGCTTTCGGAGTTTCAGTCCCCAAAATGCTCTGACCCCTTGTCTTCAGAACTCCCGAAGTTCCGAACTCCGATACACCAAAATGATGCTCCTGCAAATCCTTTCAGACTTCTTGTTTTGGGTTCTCCCATTGCAAGGTTCTCCTCTACCATTGTTCTCTCTCACTTCCGGTATCCAAAATGTTGAAGTGGAAATATGGCCTTTTTACTCTTAGCCAAGATCAACGGCTATGATTCGCTCCTTGAATCAATGGCCTTGATCATTTCGGAGTTTTCCTCTACAAGAGCCCGGATCTCTCGTCCTCAAGATTCCCGATATCTCGATATCCAGTATACCGAAATGCTCCCAGCAATACTCTTTTGAACATTTTCAGGACTTCACGTTTCAGAATTTCACGAATCCTGTTGCACTAAGACCTCACTGACCTCTGATACTTTCGATACCTGAAGTACCGAAGTAACCGTCTGCTGCTATGTGTCCTTTCGCTGGACGCTTCTGATCCTCTTTCAGATTTCGGGACTCCACGATCCTTGTGGCACAATTCGTCTATCTTCTTAAATCCTCGGTGTCTGAAAACCCAGTGGACTCCCCGATCTCCTCCACGTGTCCTCCCACTTGGATGGTTCAGATCATTTCAAGACTTCACCAGATACGAAGCTGAAAGACTCTCCCTTCTCTACTTCATGATGTCTGAATCCCCGAAATGGAGATCTCGCGACACGTTTCCTCCTTCCAGATGGATGGCTCATATCATTTTTGAAACTTTCACTATGAAGTGTCCCGACATCTCATCCTCGGGACCTCTGAAATCCGGAACTCCGAAATCCCTATATCCATGCCTGTTTTGGGACTTTTCTCCTCTGCTTATGAGGGTTTAAACCTCGTGCTTCTTCTGACATATCCGAAAACTATCAGCGATCCGTGTGAGATCCAACGACTCACAACTGCTTCTGTTGCGCACACCTCCTACACTGCTCCCTGGACATGAAAATCCAATGGTCTAGATCTCTTTCTCGGCCTGATCCGATGGTAGCTGTGCTCCTCCTGAGCATGCACGTTCTTCCTGAAATTGGAATAATTCTCCAAGTATCCAAAGGCCTCGATCTTTGCTCTTTCCCTCTGCGAACTCTACACCTTGAGTCTCACCTGCATTCTTAATGACATTGTCCCTCCTGAGCTTGGTCTGCTCTGAATCCTTAAAAGGTTTCCACAACTCCTGCACACCTTGCAGAATCTCTGCATGCTAACTCGATTCTATCTCTTCTGAGCTTCTCCACTACTCATATCTCTAAGGGGACTTCACCCTTTTCCTTCTTTCTCTTCTAGATGGAGAATCTGATGCCCTCTTGGCACTCCTTTTCTCAAGCAACTTCTTGCTGAGTCTGCAAGGTGTTCAACAACCCTCTGAAGATCCTTCTTTGGAATATTATTTGTCTCTGAACCCAAAGAGTTATTTCCTGTGCTCTCTAGCACCTACTCAATGCCCTCTTGGAAGAGTGTCGAGAATCCTCAGTGATTCTGAATTCTTATTGAACTCACAGTAGATTTCCTTCCTTAATGCAACTTTTGCATATGCTCAATGCCCTCTTGGCAGAGATTTGTAGAACCCTCAGTGATTATATCTTCCTCCTGAACTCAACAAAGTTCCTCTGTGCACTCTATGCACCTGCTTAGTGCCCTCTTGGAAGAGCTCTACAGAAATCCTCAGAGATTATGTCTTCTACTGTGTCCTATTCCACATAGTCTCACTTCCAAGGTATTCAGAAACCTTGAGGTCTCTTCCCTGATTTAATGACTTTAGTTGGTATGCCCTCCTAGCACTTCTTTGTCCAAATTCCACAGAATTGGAAGTGCTCTCTAGCACTGGCTATCAGAACCCGTAGTGTTCTGTCACACCGTCTTGGTATGAAGCCTCAAAGATCCACAAACATGAAATCAAACAACTCCTGCAAATGCATACCTATTCATACATCTACAACATATAAATAACACACAAAAAGATTCACACAATACAGACAATATACAGGAAAAACTGCGCTGGTTTGTATTAATAAAAATGCCTCTCTTTAAAAGGTGTTCCTAAGCTCAAACTTCTACAGAGTCTCAACTCCTTCTTCTTCTTCTTCTTCTCACTCTTGGTATCTCTCCCTTTTTCTTCTTCTTACTATCTCTTCTGAGATACCCCTAGATCTTTTACATGAGGGGGCTCTTCGATCTCTTCCTTCCAAAACTACCTACCCTATTCAATTACATTAAACTCTACATTGAATGGGTTGTCTAGTCCAGATTGGATCTAGATTGCATCCTTACAACCATTGAGGCTATCTACATCTATGCCTGTGAAAATTCATGGCTTTTTGGCTCTAACAACCTTACATGTATTTAATGTGCTTGATTCAAATTCAAAATTTGAATATGAGATGGTTGCGCCTCTCTTCCTCATTGAATGTGTGTGTTGAGTGGGCTAGTTGGCTGGCTGGCTAGTGTGGAGAGATGCTCATGCATCATGGACCTTTTGTCAAATACAAATATGAAACTTGGAATCATTAACATATCTACTAGAACATATGAAAAATAGGGTTTATGGTTTCCATGATGAATTGATAATGGAAGAAAGTGGGTGTGTCAATCAAATTTGAGTCCATAAACCCTCCCATATCATTAAGGAATGTGAATAGTCTATCCAGGTCAAATTTCAATGCATACATATACAGTTTGAAAACATTTCAACATTGGCGCCATTCACATTTCACTGTTGCCCACCTCTATTATCTTGATGGTGTTGGTTAAGCAATCAATGAAAAAGAGGGATTTTTCATCACAACTATGACGCGGATACATTGTATATACATTAATGTAGAACCTGAAAGAAAAATGAAGAAAGACTGACGAAAACCTAAAACTTGCTTCTGTTAGTGTCCTATAACAATAGGAGATCTGATGATTCAGATATTATTTGTGGGTCTCATGACAAATTTCCTGGCTTGTTGGTATTGTTATCTCCTGAAATAAATTTTCCAATTTATTGTCTGTTAAGAACCAAATATCAATATAGCATAGAAAAACCTCAGAAAAAGTACTCAACGCCTTGAAAAAGAGATAATTTGAGATAATAAGCCTCTTCGAGGGGGAAACCTCCTCTTACCCCACATAAACATTCAAGTACAAGATGATTCAAAATGAAAAGGTCTCCTTGGTATATATAGGAGACTAGGAGGTATAATTACAACTAATGGCCCAAAGACAACATAAATAAAATAACATTACTAATATAATATGCCCCAATTAAGGGGTAATGAGCCAATATTAGGGCTTAACTTTCCCCTCCCCTTGAGACAAGTGTTGTCTACAACG
>JZKD02S2203925.1:18505-30221 GCA_000966675.3 Picea glauca
TTCTTTGTTGCCAAATAAGATCACCATAAAATCACATCATTCATTTTTTACCTAATCTATCACGTGGTTTTTTTTTCCTATTCGAATGATGCAATCATCATTATGATTTGAGTTTCATTATTTATTAAGGGTTTATTCTAAAATATTTTCATTCAAACCTTTTCCCCATATCACACATTTTTCCTCTTTTCGAGCTTCAATTTGTCCTCTATCAACGCCACTATGTCTCCCCAAGCCCAATTTTATTGTATTGTAGGTGTTGACAATTGGTTTTGTTGATGAAGAAGGGAGGGGCTCTGCTCAGGAAAGAGCTTAGTGATATAGCATATCTGGAATCTCACCCTAAGGTTTTCCATATGTTCAGAGATGTTGGATGCTACAAGTGCTATGAAAAACTACAAGGTTTTCACCAAGGAGTGGCTAAGGAATTTTCCTTAACCTTTGATGGAGCCAAGGCCAAAGTGGGAACAATTGAGATGAAGCCATTTTTGTAGTAGCAACAGATAGACATGGGGCTGGTGAAAGATGGTTTAAAATAACCATTACTAAATACATCGAGTTCATGTCTTATCTCAAGCCTGAACACAAATGTATTATCTGGAAGAAAGACACCCCTTGATCCTACTTGGAGGAAAAATGGAAACACTTGCTCAAATAAATCCAGGTATATATTACATGTGAAGGCATATATGGTAGAGTGATGCTCTACCATTTCAATCTCATGAACCATTTCACGAGTAGGTGTCCTTTGAATCTGCCCTTCTACCTCCATAGAAGTTTGACAAAAATGGCACACCAAGTCCAGGCCAAACCTAGCAAGGTGTAGGGTAGGGTTTTCCATCATAGCCTTATCAAACTCATAGTGCTTGAAGAATTGCATAGGAGGGACAAGAATTGCGAGCATTTTCTCTTCTGGAGTGAATTTGAACCAGAACCCCAGCCTAAGGACAAAAAAAATACTTCATCCAATAAATATTTAACACCCCGGAGTAGTAAAAGGGAAAAAAGAGACATTTACCTAGTGATTATAGAGGAGCCAACCTCTTCTTCTAATTCCAAAAGAGCCAAAAAGAAGCTTGATTTCTGCCAAGCTACAGAAGGGAAAACTAGTGCCTATGATAAAAATGTCTTGAACCTACCTTATACAGATTCAAAGGACGAGGTAGAGCTTATGGAAGAAGAGGTGCATGATAAATAATATCTTGAATAAACAACACCTGGATTCCAAATTTCTGGGCATGAAGCCCCTAATTTGCAAGCTTCTGAAAAAGCAGCTTTCTCACCTGAAACTCAAGATATGGAGGCCCCTAAAGCATCAACAAGCAAACACAGTAAGTCGACATCAAAGAAGATCAAAAATATTTAGGAAGAAGTCATGGAGATGAGGTTACTAGAAAATTTGGTCAAATCCCAAAATGAGACCATCATAACGACATCATCGGAGGTAAGAGACTATTTTCAAAGACTAGCTAAAATGCATGTTAAATTGGAAAAGAAGAACAAAAGGCTGCTTGAAGAAAACAAGAAGTTGCACAAGGTAGCTAGATGTTTGAAGGTGAAACTAATGCTCAAATATGAAAATCCTATAGCTCATCCAGGCCTGGAGAATCTAGCATAGGCTGCAGAGAACTTGAATGAGTAACCTTGAAGTTCGAAAGATTGAAGGAATTTCAATTTTGAATTTTTTATGAAGATTCCAAAGCCTGTGGTTTCGGCAGCTTGTGTGTTAGGGTCCTAACCCGCACATAGGTAGAAAAATATATTCGGACATAATAAAGGTCAATATTAATAAGGCCTTTCAATAAAATAAAATAAGGTGGATGTAATAAGACCTAATAGAAGCTTATGCTTCTAGAAGGATCTTCCTCAAGATGCTTCTTTTAATAGACATATTTAGTATAAATAGGAGTTGAGAGTATGAGAACCCTAGCTTGGATAATATTTTAATAGAGTGCTGCTCAACTGGAGGTTGCCCCCTTGAAGAGGCCTATGAACATTGCTTTCAGAATCAAAGTGTTATTTTTGTTGTTGTTATTATATCATTTCAGTGCTATTTTGGTGATTGTTTTGGTTATATTGTTGTTATTCTACCATTTCTAGCATTTTATTTATGTTCTGCATACTTTTTTATATCTGGTATATTACAAGTGGTATTAGAAAACTTTCCTTGACATAAAGTGTGGGTTAAAGTTTTTTTTAGGGTAGAGACGTATTCTGGCGTCTTTAAGCCACAAAGATCTTTCATTACACGCATAAACCCGCCGTTGAGGGATTCATACACACAGGAAATACAAGTGGTACTTAAGAGAACATATGTTGGCCACCCTTGTAACCCCTGTTGGTACCCATTCAAGTGGTAGTGCATCAGACAACACATGTGTATGGATCGGCCTAGATTACTTGAAGCCCTCTTTAGATAAACCGATTGGTTGCCTGACTGTTATAGTGTCACTGAGAACAACAGTCGGGAAGATACTCTCTATTACATGGGTAGTTGGGTAGTACAACTAAGGGTATGGTATATCTTCCTTAGTTAGTTCCCTGAGATATTGGGTTGAGTACTAGTGTTGGACCCCGCACGTATATCATAGAGCTATAGCACAAGGCAAACCCTTGTCTGTAGAACTTTTGAATACCTAACCCTTGGGGACAAAAACATAAACAAATTAAAACAGACAAGATCTATTGTCGTGCAACTATGTTCGGGTTACCAAATCACTACAAATTTATTTCTGGTTAAGCATTTGGGCATTTCATCACTGCAGTATTCTTCAGACCGAAGTATAACTCTGCAGGTGTAAAAAAAAAAAATGGAATTTTTTTCACCATTATTTGAGACCTATTCCATTGGATTCATCTCTTCTCCCTTATAACATTCATCCATATCATTTTTTGGCAAAATGTTTTACCCTGCCCATCCCTTTTCAGTTCCCCCATCCTCATGGCCCATACCCGTAGCCAAGACTTGGAAGATCGCTTCAACACCTTACAATTTGGTCTCATCGAGACCCAACAAGAAGTGAAATAACTTAGTGCCAATGTTGCCTCCATCAATACAACTATGCAGTCCTCAATGGAGGAAATCAAACAAGACCTCACCACCCAGCTTGAATCTGTTTTTTTGACACTCTACACCAAACTGCATATCCCTACAGATAACCCTTCCTCTTCCTCACCTCCACATCCTGAAGGTGACCATTCCTCTCATTCCCATAACTTTCAAAACCATCACTTTCAACATGACCTACACCTTCCACGGGTGGATGTGACCAAATTTGATGGCTCGGACCCCACTGGTTGGGTAACCCAAATATAACATGATTTCTCTTTATACAACATTACATACAACTTGGCCAAACTCCGATATGATCTTCTCCATCTAGATCAAGAACGTTGGCAATGGTGGCAATGGAGAAAAACTTCTCTTCAAGGGTATATTGCTTGGACACACTTTGTGGCAGAGCTTTATGAATGATTTGACACTCACACCAACCATTTAGGCCATTTGACAAAGTTGAAACAATTAGGAATAGTGGAAGATTTTATAGCTTCCTTTGAGCACCTAGCTTCAGAACATAGGGCATGTCTGATGCCTTTTTCCAAGAATGTTTTATCAGCAGCCTCAAGGATGAGATTCGGGACCATGTCCTCATGGCTCAGCCTGAGAGTTGGGTGGAGGCTACTAAAAGAGATAAAGAAGAACAACAGGTTGTATCTTCTCAAAAATAAAAACCCTACTTTATCCCTCACCCTAAGTCAGTAAATCCCACTACTCCCTCTGCTCCACTAAAGATCCAAAAATTGACTAGGGATGAAATGGTTGAACGCCAACTCAAAGGCCTTTGTTATAACTGTGATGACAAATATTTCTCGAGCCATGAGTGTAAAGAACAAAAGCTTTTTATGGCCATCTCTGAGGATATTTCATAAGAGGATGTAGAAACTCTCCTTTTCTCTGAGTCACCTAAATCCACTGACATAACCCCTCCCTCAGACCCTCTTGAAGTAGAACCGGTCATTTCCCTCAATGCTCTCACTGGCTTCTCTACTCCCCAAACCCTCAAGATAATAGGTTACATCAAGTATCATAAGTTCATCATTCTGGTTGATAGTGGCAGCACCCATAATTTTGTTCATCACCACATTGCCCAAGAAACTCATTGCTACATCCATGCCTTCAATAATTTCCAAATCATGATTGCCAATGGTGGTTCCATGAAATGTGGAGGGTGTTGTGAAAATGTGCATCTCCAAATTGGTGACTACCACCTAAAATCCCATATGTTTTCTATTGACATGGGAGGTTGTGACATTGTGTTGAGTGTAGACTGGCTAAGGACTTTGGATCCCATTCTCATGGATTTTAAAGACTTAATCATGTAATTCGACCAGGAGGGCCACCAATATAAGTTCCAAGGCATCATCGTCAGTTCACCTAAGATCATTAGTTCCCATCGCATGCAAAATCTGCTCAAAAAAGGTCATTCTAGTTTTATCACCCAACTCCATTCCATACAAGCAACAAAGACACCCTCGATCCCGCAAGACCTCCAAGCCATCCTTTCTAAACATCAATTGGTATTTTCCACTCCCCAAGGACTCCCACCTTCCTGTGGTGTTCATGATCATTCCATTCCCCTTGTACCCGGAAACCTTCTTCCCAATATCCATTTGTATCGTCACCCCTTTTCCCAAAAAAATGAAATTGAGAAAATGGTCCAAGAACTCCTTATTGTGGGCGTTATCCTCCCTAGTACGATCCCATACTCTTCTCCTATAGTCATGGTCCTGAAGAAAGAAGATTCTTGGTGAATTTGTCCTGACTTTCATGCCCTCAACAAACTTACCATCAAAGACAATATCCCCATTCCTTTTTTTGATGACCTCCTGGATGAATTGAGTGGCTCCCAATTCTTCACTAAACTTGATCTTCATTCGGGCTACCACCAGATACGTATGAAAGAGGCATACATTCCCAAGACGTCCTTTAGAACTCATGAGGGCCACTATGAGTTTTTGGTCATGCCCTTTGTCTTGTGTAATGCCCCCTCGACCTTCCAAAGGCTCATGAATCATGTCTTCCATACTTTTCTCTGCCATTTTTTCTTACTTTTCTTTGATGATATCCTCATCTATAGAAAAAATTGGATAGACCATCTTGCTCATGTGGATCGAGTTCTCCATCTACTCTCTCAGCACCAACTTTTCTTGAAACAGTCTAAATGTTCTTTTGGCGACTCAGAAGTAGAATACTTGGGTCATATGGTTGGCAAGGATGGCGTCAGGGTGGATCCTAAAAAGATTGAAGCTATGCAAGACTGGCCTCACCCAAAGACTCTTAAGAGCTTGCATGGATTTCTGGTCTTAACATGGTATTATCACAAGTTTTTTAAGAATTATGGGAAGATTGCAGCACCTCTCACTGCTCTCCTAAAAAATAACTCTTTCACTTGGACTCCAGTCATTGCTCAAGATTTTCAAACCTTGAAGATGGCCATGTGCACCACTCCAGTCCTCGCCCTTCCCGATTTCACAAAGAGCTATGTGTTGGAATGTGATGTGTCAGGGAAAGGAATTGGTATTGTCCTTATGCAAGAGGGTCGAACTTTGGCCTTTACCAGCAAGAAACTATCTAAAAGAAATCTGGACAAATCCATCTATGAAAAGAAAATGTTGTCTATTCTACATGTTGTTGATTTGTGGCACCCGTATCTATTGGCGAAACGTTTCCAAATTAATACATACCATCAAAGCCTCAAGTATTTTCTGGAACAATGCATTTCCTCCCCAGAACAACAAAAATGGGTGACTAAGATCTTTCGATATGATTATGAGATCATTTAAAGGAAATTCAAAGACAATGTGGTTGCGGCTGCACTTTCCCGAAAATATGAAGATGAAGGATCCCTTTTTTCTCTTTCATTCATTGTACCAGATTCACTCCAATCCATTCGCTAGGAATGGCTACAAGATTCCAAAAGTTTGAATCTGATCCAACAATTGCAATACAATGCTCCAACTTCCCCAGGGTACTCTTGTCTCCATGATGAACTCCGATATAAAGGTCATTTGTATTTAAGTAAAAAATCAAAGATTAAATCCATGGTACTTTATGATCTTCATGCTACACCCACAACAGGGCACTCTGGGTTCACCAAAACCTATGACAGGATCAAACGTTCCTTTTTCTGGGATGATATGAAATAGTACATTCGTAATTTTGTAGTTGAATGTGATGTGTGTCAATGCAACAAGGGAGAAACAGTCAAATCTCTGGGCACACTACAACCACTCCTGATTCCACCTGCTATTTGGAAGGATATATCTATGGATTTTAATATCGACTTACCCAAATCACGAAATAAATCAGTCATCATGGTGGTTGTTGATTGCCTTTCCAAGTATGCTCATTTCTGCGCCCTTCAACACCCACTTACAGCATCCATGGTGGCTCAAATTTGCATGGATCAGGTCTTCAAGCTTCATGGCATGCCGCACTCTATTGTTTCTGATCACGACCCAACTTTCACAAGCAATTTTTGGCAAGAACTGTTAAAGATACAAGGCACCGAATTGCATCTCCGCACATCTTATCATCCCTAGACTGATAGCCAAACGGATGTTGTCAACAAGTGTTTGGAAACATATTTGAGGTGTTTTGCCTTAGAAAAGAAAAATCAGTGGGCTTAATGGTTATCCCTAGATGAATGGTGGTACAACACTTCATACCATACAACTACATGCATGACTCCTTTTGAAGCGGTATATGGACATAAGCCACATTTAGTTCTCTCATACTTACCAGGTGCCTCGAAGGTCTAGGTGGTTTACCAAACACTTACAGCTCGAGAGGCTATTCTCCGTACCCTCAAAGAGAATTTGGTCATGGCACAGAATCACATGAAGCAACATGCAGATCAAGGTTGCTCTGAACGTCAATTTGTAGAAGGGGATTAGGTGTTTCTTCGACTGCAACCTTACAAGCAAACTTCCCGCAAGGTTGATCATTGTCAGAAGCTAGTGCCCAAATTTATGGTCCTTATACCATTCTCAAGCGTGTGGGACAAGTAACCTATTAGTTATCTTTTCCCAACCATTCTAAGCTACATCCTATTTTTCATGTTTCATGCTTAAAGAAGGTGATTGGAGATAAGTGCCAAATTCAAACCAACCTCCCCAAGTTAGCTGAAGAAGGATCCATTTGGCTACAACCAGAAGCATTTTTGGACCAGCATGAGTGTCACCTATGTCAGAAAACCATCAAGGAAGTGTTATTCTAGTGGAAAGATACAACTCCAACAGATGCCACTTGGGAACCAGCTACCATTCTGCAGCAATTTCCTCATCTCAAGCCTTGGGGACAAGGCTATTTTTAAGGGGGTGGACAGGTTAGGGTCCTAACTCACACATAGGTAGAACAATATATTCAGATGTAATAAAGGTCAATATTAATAAGGCCTTTAAATAAAATAGAATAAGGTGAATGTAAGAAGACCTAATAGAAGCTTCTGCTTCTAGAAGGATCTTCCTCTAGATGCTTCTTTTAATAGACATATTTAGTATAAATAGGAGTTGAGGGTATGAGAACCCTATCTTGGATAATATTTTAATAGAACGTTTCTCAACTGGAGGTTTCCCCCTCGAAGAGGCCTGTGAACATTTCTTTTAGAATCAAAGTGTTATTTTTGTTGTTGTTCTTATATCATTTTAGTGCTATTGTGGTGATTGTTCTGGTTATATTGTTGTTATTCTGCCATTTCTATCATTTTATTTTTGTTCTGCATACTTTTTATATCTAGTATATTACATTGCATGGGTTTCAAAAGGTGTTTTTAGCTGTCGAAAGCTCCACTTTCGGCAGCTTGCCCTCACGATTCTACGTTTCTAAGCCATCGAAAGTGCAGGAACTGGCAGAATACCCATCTTTTGCTCAGATCGAGGATTTTTGTTTCCAGATCATGTGGGAATGGTGTTTAAGGAAAGATAAGAATTAAAGGGATACAGATCATCATCCCTTTCCATCTTTTGAGGCAAATGATAAGGCAAGAAGACTAAGTGGCCTTTCTATTTTTGGCCAAAATTGCTTAGTTATCAAAGAAGGAATTTGAAGATGTTCTACTATATTATGAAGACTATGAAGAATAATGAGGAGATAGAGTATTTCTAAAGACATGGTTGATAAGGGTTTGACCATTAAATCAAGACTCAATCCTACATATCATATCAATTTGATATTGTTTTATTTTTAGTATATCAGATCCAATTTCATAGGATCTGGAACTTGTTTGTAAAGGCTATAAATCCTATGACTTTTAAGAAAGGAAAGGTTCGACTTGGAGGGACCTGAATGGAAAGATGACATGGAAATGTCATCACCTACTGTAAAAATTCTCAAAGGCTATAATTGACTGTAATGGATGAATACAAAGGCATTTTATTTCCAGATTCTTGTGTCATGTTTCTATGGTGAAGTGTTTCTTGATGTAAATTGTCATTTTCTTGTTTCTCATATTGTTTTTCTTTCCTCATTGCTTATAATAAGAGTATTCTCGGGATTTGTCTTGGACACCCTGATCTGGCTTAAAACAATGTTTATGTTTTCTTATGAAGATTGAATGCAGAATTCAGATAAGCTTTGCTCTGCATTTGAAATGACCCTTGATATTTTCCTCTCTCCATCTCACAAATTATAAGGATCCATTAATGTGACTATCTCTCTTGATTACATATGTCTTTTTTATTTATTCATCAAATCATATTTAACCACTTGACTCCATTTTTCCCAATGTTCCTCTTTTGTTGTCTCAACCAAAAACTCTAAAAACAAATCCTATTATGCATAACTAACCTAATATCCAATCCAAAAAAAGTTATATCATATAGAGAGATCCCTCTCTGAGTATTGGAGGAATATATCCTTGAATCCAAGTGGTTTTGTGGTTACCTCTATCAATTTCTCCCTCAGACTGAGAAATTACAGAGTTCTAACAAAATGGCGACCATACTAGGGAACTTTCTCCAGTAGTGCACTTCAAGTTCCAGATCTGATCACTGATGGTGGACAGTGACCATAAACAAGAATGATGAAATCTTTCACCTGGCGACCCCAATTATCTCTAGAATAGTGCCAACTCAAAGACTCCACTGGAAGAAGAACTTGAAGCATGACCAAGCAATCTGGAAATATTCACCCATGGTTAGGTGCCTCTTATGTAGTTGAATATTGTTATGTGTCCATGGTTTTCCTTCCAGGATTCATCCTTGTTTAGATGCATTTTTTGGTGGCCTACATCCTATTTTATTTCTTCTAAATCTACCATAAGAGATTCATCCTTGTCATATGACCCTTATTACAGTGGACTCTTTTCTTTTTTCAGACTACCTTTACATCACTTTATACCTGCTGAACAAGGTGCCTATTTTGGCTTAGTGTTTGAGGGAGGTTATCAGCCTATGTTGAACTGTAAACCATTGAACTTCATGACCTAACTCCATTTTTCCCAATGGATATTTTTTTGGTCTCAACCAAAAAATCAAAAACAAATCTTATTCTGCATAACTAGCCTAATATCTTATTCCAAACAAATCTAAATCTGACAGAGAGATCCCTCTCTAAGTCTTGGAGGGCTATATCCCTAACTCCAAGCGATTTTTTGGTTACTTTATTGAGACCCCCCTTCTCTCCTAATGGTTGTGTGACTTCCCTGTCTAGGATCGATCAAGAACTGAGTCAGATTGACTCTTCGAGCCTCTGCTAGACCCCAAACTCACTTGCACAGGTCCTTCCTCCAAAATGTGCAAGTCGTATGAGATCCGTGACCTCCTTCTGATCATTGAGAAAATATCAATGTTGAAATTGTGCTAGCTCCCCTCTAGCTAACATCCTTCCTTCTCGTAACCACGGATGTGATCACCTGCTTGTTCAAAAAGCACGTCGTGATTTCGTGAGTCGGGTATCTGGACGCAACTATCGGAGTGTTACAACCTTCGTTTCTCCGATAGCTGAAATCATGATGGTCTGGGATGTATGGTCCAGATATTTCATTGACCGACGGTTATGATGAAGTCGACGTTTCATGTTTCATGACTTCTTGCCTCACAAAGTTCGATCACTCATTCTCTTGATCGTCGAAATTTCAAACGTGATGACCTGATACCTACGGTCTAGATCTCCCCTTGATCGATGGCTATGATCAAATCGACGTTTCATGTTTCATGACTTCATGCCTCATGAAGTCCGCTGACTCATTCTCTTGATCACCGAAATGATGAAATTTTGTCCTGCACGACCAATGATTTAGATTTCTCCTGGGTCTAATGGCTCAGATCAAGTCGTGATTTTGCGTCTCGCGAATTCTTACAACTCAACCCTTGACTTCTCCTTGGCGCGAGTCATTGAAATTTTAATCATTCACCATGCGTCCTCCCAGATGGACGATTCTGATTCTCTAGCATTCAGATCGAATGACTGAGGTCTTTTCCCCCTTTTGCTTATGCCTTCCTCAGACTTAGAATATTTTCTAGGTGTTCAAAGGTTTCTAACCTTTTCCCCTTCGATGAATCTGAATCTTGGATCTCTTTAACACTATGAAAAATGTTACTCCCCCTGAACTTGGTCTTGTGAAAATTTTGGCCCTCACGCACTCCTTGTGCCTTAGGGATTTCAATAACTCAGATCCTTGGGATTTCTCAGGGAGGAATTCCTCTCGCCCTCTTGGAGTCCTCCTTTTCTAGTTCTCCAGCTTCTTACAAAGCCCCTTCAACCCTCATTCGGATCTCGGATCTGTTCACTCCTTGCACTAGATCTTCACGCTAGTTTTTGCATTCTTGCAGATGATTGTGCACTCCTTACACCAGTCTCTTTTCACTCCTTACAAAGGGAAAGTTTCATGTTATCTCTTTTGAACTTAGGAACTGAAACATATTCTAACAACGCACTCATTGCTTCCTGTGTGCACACCTTACACTAGTTCAATAGAAGAGAAAAAATTGAAATTTATCCTCCCATTCATAGTCTCATCTACTCATATGAGATTCATTCATTCAATTATGAAAACAAAATACAAAGAATTGAAAAAAAATGTTCACACCATGCATTGGATCATTTTTTCTCTATTCTATTCATCAGTGAAAATGATTACAACTCAAAATCAGAAACAACAACTAGAAATTCTAATTTCCTACTAACTTGCAGCTAACATCTCCTCTGCAACTAGCCTCATTTGGGCTTACAAAAAATATATTTAACTCAGAGGTTTCTTAGGGTTCCCCCCGACTACTTGTCTACTCTATAACTTAACCTAACGACTATCTAGACCATTCGCATTCTAGATCCATAGTGGAAATTCCCACTCCACTTGCAACTATCCAAATGTGCCTCAAAGGATAATTCTGTCACTGGACTCAAGCGTGCCTCAAAAGATAAATTACAACGCTGAGTTAAGGTGGATTTCAAATATTTGTTGTAACTACCAGCGTTAATCTCTCGTATAGATTCCCAGATGATGATAGGTCTTTCTCCACATGATTTTGAACGATGCTCCTACATCATACTCCCCTTGACAAAAATTCATGGACTCTTGTCCATGAGCTCTTGCACTAACTTTTCGTTCTTCTAGATGGAAACTTCATTTTCCCAATTGGAATCTTCTATTGGGTGCCCCTTTAACTTGACCAAATACTCAAAATAGATCTTCCTCCTGGTTTTCTTTCCAAT
>JZKD02S2203936.1:20132-31668 GCA_000966675.3 Picea glauca
ATAAACTTTTAAGAGTTTTAGGGTGAGGCTCATTCTACATAACTTCAATTTTCTTAGGATCCACCCTTACACCATCCTTTCCAACAATATGACCTAGGTACTCAACTTCAGAGATGCCAAAAGCATATTTAGACTATTTGAGGAAAAGTTTGTGCTTGTAGAGGAGATGGAGAGTTTGATCTACATGGGTGAGATGGAATGGAAATGTTTTACTATATATGAGAATATCATCAAAGAAAACTAAAACAAAGTGACGAAGGAAAGGATGAAATACATAATTCATGAGACTTTTAAAAGTGGAGGGGGAATTACATATACCAAAGGGCATGACCAAAAAATTAAAGTGGCCCTCATGAGTGCGAGATGCAGTCTTGGGGATGTCTTCCTATTTCATACATATTTGGCGGTGGCCAGAATAGAGGTCAAGTTTGGCAAATTATTTATCCCCACTGATTTCATCCAGAAGGTCACCTATGGCGGGTATGTGAAATTTTTCCTTGATGGTAAGTTTGTTGAGGGCACGAAAATCAGGACACATGCGCCAAGTTCCTTCCTTATTGAGGACCATGATAAAATGGGAAGAATAGGGGATGGTACTTGGATGGATAATACTTGCTTCAAACAATTCATGGACAATTTTCTCAATTTATTTATCTTTAGCAAAGGGATGACAATAAGGGTGAAAATTGGGAGGAAGACTACCCGTCAGGTAGTACCTGAGATTAAAGGAATGTAATGGTCATGGTATCCGTGGGAGGGGGGAAGTACCTGGGGAGTTTGGAAAATTGTGTGATGGAGAAAAAGTACAGCTTGAAGTTCAAGGTGCACCGAGGGTGTCTCAACTGCTTGAATGGAATGGAGTTGGGAAATGATGACAAAATGACCTTTTTTGAGTAACCTTTCCATGGGGTGGGAACTGGTGATCTCTGGAGAACCTGTTGTAATGCCTTGGAATTTATCATGTTGGCCTTCCTGTTGGAATTGCATGGTTAAATCCTTAAAATCAATGGTTACAGGGCCAAAAGTAAGTAATAATTCAACACCAAGAACAATTTCAAAACCACCCATGTCAATAGAAAACATGTGACATTTCATGTTATATTGACCAATTTGTAGGCACACTTTTTCACAAAGCCCCCCACATTTCATGGAACCACCATTGGAAATCACTATTTTAAAATTATTGAAAACACGTATATAGGAAAATATTTCTTGGGAAAGGAAATGATGAATGAAATTATGAGTGTTGCCACTTTCAACTAGGATGATGACTTTCCTGTGCTTAATGCAACCAATTAATTTGAGGGTTTGGGGAGTAGAAAAGTAAGTGAGAGAATTCATTGAAATCGGTGTTTCAACTTTGGGAGGATTAGAGGGAAGCATAATTTCATCCATTTGGAGTAGATATGCTTCAGGTGAAACCTCAACATATTCATCAGAAACATCCTCCAAAATGGCCATAAAATTTTTATGTTCTTTACACTTGTGCCCTCGAAAGAATTTATCATCATAATTATAGCAAATACATTTGAGTTTCCCTTCAACCATTTATGTCCGTGTTAATTTTTGGACCTTGAGAGGAGTGGCTTGAGGGGCAGGGGTGGTGGGTTTAGGGAAGGGAAATAAGGAATGTTTTCTTCTCTTGGCCAAGATGACCTATTATGCGTCCTTGGCACATTTAGTTTCTTCCAACCAAGTTTGGGGGAAATAGATTATGACTTGGGATTATATTTCATCCTTGAGGCCACATATAAAGAATTCCCAGAAGAAATAATTTGTCATTCCCTCCCTTCGAAAAGATAAGTTCTCAAAGGAAACAATAAAATATTCCACTGTTCTAGACTATTTCAACTTGGTCATATGTCCTAAATGATGGGTGTTCATGTCAAAGTGTTCATACAACTCAAAAAAAAATTGTGACCAAACAACATACCCTTGGCATGCATTTCTATGCCATTGCTATCATTTCCATCGTTCTAGATCCAAATAGAGAATTTCATAATGAAGCTTGGTCAACTCATCAGTAATGCCATGTAGGGATAAATAGTGTTCCCTCTGAGTAACCCAGGGTATTGGATCCGAGCCATCAAATTTGTTGACATCAAATCTACGAAGACAGGGGTCACAAGGTAGGGAATTGGAATGAGAGTGCATAGGTTGGTTGGAGTCAAAACTTTCAGTATATAGAGGTGGTTCTAAGGAGGAAGGACACCGGAATTCCTTCAAGAATTGTTTGAGAGTGTAATTGAATTCATCAATTTGGATACCTAGTTGTTCCTGGATGTAGTCCATTTTGGCATGAATGGTAGGAAATTCATTATTCACTTTGTCTTGAAGGGAAATAAGGTCATTATTCAATTTTTTATTGGTTTCTTCTTGGTGTGTGGGAGCCATGAGGGTATGAGGTGTGGTTCCACGGATAAAAAAATAGATAAGTGATAAATACCACTATGATTAGGGAAACGGGAGGAAACTAATGGGCTAAGTGGGAAATAAGAGAGTGAGGAAGCATATGGGTCCATTGGGTAAAAATTATAGGTATCACAATGATCGGTGAAAAAATGGGAATCCAATGAGATAGGTCTCAAATAAGGGTGTGGGCATGCCCCAATATTTTTTTTTACTCATGTAGAGTTATACTTTGACTTGAATAATATTGCAGTGTCAAAATTCCCAAATTCTCAACAAAAAAGAATGTAAAGTAATTTTGCAACCAAGATGTAGGAGGCAAGGTTGTGCAGCCAAAATATCCTTTATGCTCCTTGTCAGTATGTTCTCCCCGGGTTAGGGTTTGCAGAGTGCCTATAGACAAGGGTTTACCTTGTGCTATAGCTCTCTAATATATGTGTGGGTTCGAACAATAGTACTCGACCCAATATCTTAGGTCGCCAACTAAGGAGGCTCGACTGTATTATTAGTGGTACTACCCGATTACGTAGGTACTAGATATTATCTTCCCAAGTGTTGTTCTCGGTGCCACTATAACAATCAAGTGATCAATCGATTGATCTAGGGATGGTTTCAAGAGATCTAGGGGACTCATGATATACCTACCAGTACATGGAAGTGATGGCCATGTGCATTTTTTTTTTGATGCAGTACTACTTGAGGGGTACCAAAAGTGGTTACAAAGGTTTCCAACAAGGGTGAAACTTTGGTTTCTAGGAAACCCCATGAAATTGTCGGTATCGCCTGCATGTAGTTTTTCAAACCACATTTTTACCCACTAAACGATAGATCTATGTGCTTTAAAGATGATGGTAGTACATGTTTCTACCCTAGAAAACTTTTACCCACAATTCCTTCCAAGGAAAGTGATTTGATACCACTTGTAAGGTATAGAATGTGATGTAATAGGTATAAAAATGAATATTCAATAGATATCAATGGAACAAAAAAATATTGAGAAGAGAAGCACCAAAAATAACACATTTATTCAAATAAAGCAATGTTCACTTGCCTCTCCGAGGGGGAAACCTCCAACAGAGAAGAGATCTATTACAATAATTCTCCAGACAAGATTTTTCATGCCTCCTACTCTTATTTATACTAATTCTATATTCTAAAGAACATTCTAGTGGAATGTCTTTCTATAAGTAGAAGATTCTATTAGGTCTTCTTACATTGACTTGTTCACATTTATTAAATATTCCTTATTAACTAATGTCGGCCTTTATTACATGGAAAATATATTATTCTATCTATGTGAGGGGTTAGGGATGTTAGGTCCCTAACAATTTTCCTCACCCCACCTTTCCAAAATGTGTTACCCAATTTCATAGATCAAACCAATAAATATGGGTCTCTTCTGAGGTCCCTACAGGTGTTGTTGTTTTGTCACATTCCAAAAGTAACAATAATGGTTCCAATCACCACATTCAACAACAAGAATAATATATTGGGAGTGAACCAACTGAGGATAGGAACCCACATTTAAGGTATATCTTCCATAACTATCCCTAACGTGATTTCTACTTTTCCATATATAAACCGCAAGCAAAAGAAAATATTTCTTTACTTCATTTCTAGATCCCACAATTTCCTTTATTGTTAACCAAAATAAAAATAAAAATTATAATATCTTACTCTAATTCTTACATTAAATCTATACGTTCATTTATTATAATAATAACTATGAACCATTATATAATGTCCATATAAAGACTAGAAATTATATGGATATCATTTCACATAAGATGAATGAAGATAATCAAGATGGGGGGAATAAATAAGGGGGAGAAGAAGGAAGGTGGTGGTGGTGAGGAGGACGGTGGTATGGAGAAGAAGGATGGTGTATAAAAAAAAATGGGGTGTTTATATTTATATATGAGTAAATTGAAGACAATGCAATGAACTCTCCCCTTTCCCTTGTTAGAGTTGAGGATTTATGTAAAGATCATTTTGAGAAAAATTATCCTTGATACATATCCCTTGAAACCAAATGGTTAGTATTTATTTATTAATGATACTTTTTTAATTTGGCTTCCCCATACCCCTACCAATATTGATTAATTTCGAAACTACCTCAACGACATCTCTAAATACAATCAATTTAGTATGGAGATCCAAAAAACTCATGTCTTTGTTATGAGAGAATTCGATAGTTCCCTACCCATAAAGACTATGGGATTTATCGTTGAAATTTGGATCCCTTTCTAATATTTTAATCATCGTCACTGCAACACAAATACAATGCAAAAACATGACACGCAAGTCAATGTGCACCAACAAAAAAAAAACTCTATCAAAGGGTTTGAGAGCTATAGTGATGCTACAATCCCATATTTTAGTAGTGCTTCATCCATTTCTGGTTTTAATATAAAAAATACTAATTTTTTTCACATATTTAAAAAAGTGTTGCAATCCCTACTATTGAAAATCCACTCATCATTAACAAGAAATATATCCTAGACAATTTTATATTGAAATCCTTAATTGGAGCTAAAAATGAAATTAACATCTCAAAAACAAACTAAAGCCCTAATTTGAGCTACAAATGAAATTAATATCTAAAACAAATTAACACATAATTATATCAAGTCATCAAGTACCACAGTGCACTCAAAAAGAGGAGAAAAAACAACTTAGGGAAGGCCACATGATTCCGACAATAAAAGAGAATACAATAATATTCATCCTCTAGATTTAATGGATATAAAGAAAAAAAATCATGTTAGGGGAGTGAGAAACTGTAAAAATGTGAGACATACACATAAAAGAGAATACAATAATATTCATCCTCTAGATTTAATAGATATAAAGAAAAAAAATCATGTTAGGGGAGTGAGAAACTGTAAAAATGTGAGACATACACTTTTTAATGGTAAACATTTTTTAATTGATAATATGTTCCATTTACTTCTATTGGATGTGAAACATGAAGGCATGTTAAAGAAAACAATAAAAATAGTTCAATTATCTATATGCATATACTATAATATTATAATAGGTACTTGTATATTTTTAAGGATACTATAATTATCAATGTAGTCCCCCTCAAACGACATAACAAGGGCATGAAAACCTTTGCAAGGTAATAGAAATGATCCCTTATTCATCCAAGACAGGAAGGAGATGCAAAATTTGCCACATGAGGTGCAACAAATCCCACACCAAGAAGTACCATTATTTTATCTTTTCAATGAAAATTGGTGTTGTATCCCAAGAGAGAGTGAAAATAGATAGAAACAATATTATCCATGTCTCCCCTATGACTTTACACCTAATCTTCAATACAACTATCGCTAGTTATAATGAGTATTATACTACATTTTTTGTGCTTGTGTGTTATTTTTAATGTTGAATGTTGTTATCTGATGTAGGAGAAACACTCCACCTCATCAGTGCTAGCAAGGCAACACATCAACACACATAGAGGAACGAGTTCCAAGGAAAGAGAGGTGCTAACTCTCTCATTTTGAACCCAAATTTAAAATTTTAATGTAATTAAATTTGAGTTAATGTTTGATGGCTCAAGGGAAAGCCAAGCAACTGTCTTTGTATAGGTGAGTTATTGTAATAGATAGAGTCACCTTTAATGGATGGATAAAGAAGGGAGCTATATATGATTCAGACTAGATGCCCATTGAATGTAATTGAATGCAATTGAATGCGAGTAGGTAGATGGAGGGAAGGCTCGAGGGGGCCCTCCTTTGTAAAAGATCTTTGTTTTTCAAAATTCATTATTCAGTATCATGAGTATGAGAGCGAGTTGAGAGAGCTCAAGAGAGAAGAGAGGAGAAGAGATGAAACTTAGTTTCATTCCAACCTTTGTAAATATTGTATAAAAGCATTCATATATAATAAAGAAGCATTTTTTCCTGCATATGAGTTGTTTGTGTTTTTATGTGTGATGAATCGTCATTCTCTAGATGTTTTTCTGTATTTTTTTATGTAGGATGTAGATGTGAAATCATGTTACATTTGTAGGTTTAGATATACTTCTCTATATTTGTGGAATTCTGAGTAGTTCTAGGCTCTTAGGATTGTGCAAGGAGTGCACACCAGAGTTAGAGAAAACTATGTGAAGCCAGTGCAAGGAGTTCACTTGAACTATGTTGTGAGTTTAGAGAAAGAGTGTTCTAGGTGGGTACACCAGATCCATTCTAAAGCTCGGAAGGAGTAGTGCTAGGGAAGTCTTATTAGAGTCACTAAACACTCTGATATCTAGTTGGAGGAGAATGAGGACCATAATTATTGAACATTCTAGAGGAAAGTTTTGCAAGGAGTGCAAAGAGTGCACTAGTGAGCCTGAAGAGTTCAGGACTCAAGAGAAGGATCTGCAAGGAGTGGATCGAGTGAGTGCAAGGAGTGCACAAGAAGATTTTTGGAAAAAGTCCAAATCTAAGTATTTTAGAAACTCAGAGTGAAAAGAATGCACACGAGAAACAATCTATTAAGTGTTACTCAAATTCAAGGAGAGATCACAAGAAGTGCGCTAGAAGTCAAGTGGATTCAAGCCCACAAAATCTCAGGGGGAAGAGCATCTTCGCTGCCAAGAGGGAATAAGGATTTATTAAGAGAGAAAAGGGTTGAGACCCTTAGATATATAAGCAAGTTCAAATATCAGGAGCTATAGTACAATTGTGCACAAATCCCTGTAAGGAATGCAGAAGGAAGAGACAGTCCAAGTCTCAGACTGTGGAAATAGCGCAAACTAAGTGAAAAACAAACTTATTTAAAAGTCCAAAACTCAGGAGGGGAAGCATTTCAAAGAACACAGGTAGAGGCCAAATAATAGAGCTTGCAGAGAAAGATTCAAAGGGTGAGGCCTTTGAACATTTTCAAAGAATCCTTTAGTTGGGAGAAAGACATAGTGATCTCAGAGGGAGAAGCTACAACAACCATTGATCTTGGTTAAATAGTACATCTGGACTATTAGATCAGAGTCTAGAAAGAAAGAGGAGTGTGCAAGAGGAGAACATATCCCAAATGTTAGATCTAGGTGCGAGCAACGACAACCGTCCAATCTAGGTAAGTTTCCCGGTGGTTAAACCCCAACATTATTAGGACTTCACAAGTTCATTATTTTTCATTTTTATGCATAGAGGAGACAAGCCTCCTGAAGTCTGAAATCAATCAATACCGTCCATTTGCAAGGACATGTGTCAGCGGATCGTGCGTATCCATAATATTGGTAGTCCAAAAGAACATAGGTGCGGAGTATAGGGGAATCCCGAAGCTCCGAAGTCCCATAGAGAATCTTGGTCATTGGTGCATGAGACATGTGTGAGTAGATCGCAAGTTCCCGAGATTTATCACTTCAGGAGCACACAGTGTTGGTGTAGGAAGAATTTCCAAAGTCCAGAGTAGTGAAGCCCATCTCCACCATCAATCTCGATGGACAGGTGTCACCAGATCTTGTGGTCTGAGGAGAGGACACTCCGACAGAATAAAGGTTAGGAGGGTTCAAATCCCCCGAAGTGACAAAGGGAGGAGTATATCTTCATCGTTGAATGAGAGGACATATTGAAATATATCGAGGAGTCCAAAGGTATAGCACTATAGGAGGTAATTGGTCAAGAAGGCATGTAGGTTCTTGAAGTCCTGGGAGACGAAAGAAAATATGGACCATCGGATGTAGAGGACACATGGAGCGTGGATCTGAAATCTATCAATTAAGGTTTGGGAAGAACAGTGTGCAGAGTGTTGAGAACTCCTGAAGGGTTGGGACCTGGAGAGAATATCGACTGTCAATCGAGACAAGCCACGTGGAGGGTGGATCTTACCCCCACTATTTCGATGATTGAAATATTGTGGGTTGTTGACCTTGGAGGAAATGTGGCAGCAGATTCATAGGTCCAACACTCCGAGGAAAATAAAGTGTAGTGTTTTTTGGACTCCCGAAGGCTGGAGTCAATCCTACCTATCCATTTGGAGAGGATGAATGGCACAAGATCCTATAGTTTAGGGACTTGGAACTTCAAAAAAAGAGAATTTTCATGTAGACAGGGAGGACTCTCGAAGTCCCGAAGGCATCTTAGTAGTCAATCTAGAAGGGGACATGTGGAGGAAGGATAATTGTCTGGCATCGGAAGATATAAAGAGTTGTGTCGTTTGATGAGTAAAGAAAATTGTCGAAGCACGACGAGGATAGATCAAGACCATCCATCCATCTGTGCCTGAGGACCGTCGATATGAGACTCGTCATAATTGTTGTTTTTGTGACCCAAGAGATTTGTGGAGAAATTGTTGTGAAAAAATTGTTGAAGCTCGAAGAGGAGGAATCTGGACTGTCCATCGCTCGGAGTTTGAAGATCGTCGATTTGATACATGGGTGCAGGTTCTTTTTCAGTGTTCAACACTTGTAAAAGGTTATGTGTTGGAGCATATAATAAATATCCAAAGTGTGAAGCCTGAATTAGCACCTTTTGTCTTGGCACTCGGTCACAGCCCAAGGTCATATTCCATTTCTGTCAGTAAAAAGGGGTTAAGGCTAAATTCAAATTTGTAAAAGGAAAGTTTCTTAGTAAAAGAGCTCTCTTAAAGGAGTTTTTTGGATTATTAGGGCCCGAAGAGCTGATCCAGCTCCCGATTGTGAATGATTCTAGATTGAGAGGTTGAGCGAATCCCGGGTGAGGGAGGGGGTCTGCATCAAGTGGTATCAGAGCCTGTTTTATTTTGGTTTATATATAATAGGTAGGAGAAGGAGAAGATAGAGTATTTATTCTCTATGAAGATTGTTTGCAAGTGTGTAGTAGTCAGGAGACAACCAAGAGGGTTGTAGGAGAAATCTAGTGGTGCTCTTAGTTGTAGAGCAGGTGAAGTAAAAAACCAAGTGGGATGAAGGGGAAGAACTAGTCCCATTCATAGAGGCATTGGAGGAATATGGCTACTAAATGCCATAATCATAAATCTCAAGGAGGTCGCCAGCAGGTGAGAAAAGAGCAGTGGGATAAAGAGATCGAGGCGATGAGAGAAAAGATCAATAGGATAATGTTGAAGATGCAGTAGGAAGAAAAAGGAATATGGAGGTATGAATGACCCTTGAAGAGAAAAGTAAAGTGGCCTATCCAACAACTGATTTCCAAAAGGCAGAAGAAAAATTTGAGGAGGTGGATGAGACATGTTGAAACCCTCAGTGCCATAGAGGAGGATATGGTTTACATTTGTGAACCAGAGGTTGGAAGGAACCTTAGTGATGAGGAAGAGAGATCAACTGAAGATCTCATAAAATTCCATGTGGGAAGAGGTGATAATGTAGATTTCCAGGAGGGAAATGAAGATAGATCAAGAAGACATCTCATAGACAGCCAGGAGGGCAGAGGTGAACTTTCAAATTTCCAGGTGGGAAATAAGAAGAGATCAACTGAAGATCTCATAAACGACTAGGAGGGAAGGTCAAAAAAATCCAATTTCTAGGTGGGAAAGGAGAATGCGATGAGACTGTATGAGAGTCTCATGAAATTAGAGGAGAGGAGTTCAGACCAACAAGCAGTGCTAACATAGGAGGAGGATCAGAGGCACATTCTAATCATTGGAGGAATCAACATATTCCTGCCAAGCATCCCAATAGAGGCCAGTACACATGTTGAAGGTGCAGTAGAGGAGAGACAACCAATCAATACTGCCATGAAGGAGGAGCAGGAGAAGACATTGAAATCTTCCAAAGAGATGGAAGAAGATGATGAGCATACAATTTAGATTCTAACTCAATGGGAGAAGTAGCTAAGGATGCTAGAGGATTGGTTGAGAAATAAATACACTGAAGAAGACTGCCAACGAGATGCAATTGTGTAGAGTGGAGAAGAATTCCATCCCGAGGATCAATTGGATGAAGTTGGAATTGTACCAGAACGAGGAGAGGAACTGACAAAAATAGAATTGTCAAGGAAGATGGTTGAGAAAAAGATCAGTAGCATGGCTGCAGTATTTGGACCTGCAGTGGAGTGGAAAGCTAGTGCCACAAGAGATGAAAGCATCATGGAAGATCATATTGATATACCCTTTGATTTATGTGAAGGATTGGAAGCCCTAGAGGAAAGGGTAATAGTGCATAGTTAGAATATCCAACAGGTCAATTTGGAAACTAATGAAGAGGAGTTGCAACAGAGAAGACTACAGGAGAAGAGCTAGCCAATTGACCAAATGGACAAAGTAATATAAGAAATCAAAAGGACAATGTTGAAGTCAATGGAGGAGACAAACAACAACAAGAGGGAGTTGATCAAATGAGATCCTACAATAGCACAACAACAACAAAAAGGAAGAGGAGCAGATGGACAACTGCAAATTTAGATTTGGGATCCTAGAGGATCTCAACCTCAATAGCAGGGGAGCCATGAGAAGGAGCTCATGATTTTTGTCAGTGCAGGAGTATGATGCAGGAGAATCACTCCACCTAATCATATCCAACAAGGAAATTCATCAGCGCACATGGAGGAACGAGTTCCAAGGAAAGAGAGGCACCAACCCTCTCATTTTGAACCCAAATTTAAAATTTCAATGTCATTAAATGTGATTTAATGTTTGATGGCTCAAAGGAAATCCAATCTATTGTAATTTTACATGAGATTTATTGTAATAGAGAGATTCACCTTTAATGGATGACAGTAGGAGGGATCTATATCTTATTCAGACTAGATGCCCATTGAATGTAATTGAATTCAATTCAAAGCGACTAGGTAGATGGAGGAAAGGCTCGAGGAGCCCCTCCTTTGTAGAAGATCTTTGTTTTTCAAAAGTCATTAGTCAGTGTTATGAGTATGAGAGATATTTGAGAGATATCAAGAGAGAAGAGAGGACAAGAGATGAGACACAGTTTCATTCTAGCCTCTGTAAATCTTGTACATAAGCATTCATATATAATATAAAAACAAATTTTCCTGTATATGAGGTGTTTGTGTTTTTATGTGTGGTGAATGGTTATTCTATGGATGTTTTTCTGTGTTTATTTATGTATGTTGTAGATGTGAAAGTATATTAAATTTATAGGTTTATATAGAGTTCTCTATATTTTTGGAATTCTGAGTAGTTCTGGGCTCTCAGGCTTGTACAAGGAGTGCACACCAGAGTTAGAGAAAACTCTGTGAAGCCA
>JZKD02S2203936.1:42035-56700 GCA_000966675.3 Picea glauca
TTTGCATGATCTTCAACATCTTATCAAACTCTTCAACTAGATGACTTCTTGGTACCCCTTTGGACAAGTTGTCAATTTGATATTCTGGCTTAAGGGAGTATTTTGAAAAATCTGCATTCAAAGCCATGGATTTAAACCATTTCTCTCATGTGATAGGAATCCTTGTGGCTACTGAAATAGAGGTCTCAGACACCTCAAACTCTAGGTCCCCTACCTTAGTCTTCAGGCCATCAAAATGTGAGGCAAATTTCCTTGCCACCTCACGATGACCCCTCTTCATGTTTTGGTAGGAAGTAAGGAAGCCCACCCTTTGAAAAACTTCTCTATCCATGGGCTCTGCTTCAAATAAATGCATGTGTGCAGGCTCAATTCTAACTACAGTACCTCCCTTGTGCGACTTCTTCTTCTGTGGTGTCTCCATAGTTTAGGATGAAACGTTTAAAAGCTATGGTGCAGTGATGGCTAGGAAAACACAAGAGTGAGACTTCAATAAGAATTTGATAATGAATAAGGGATTCCCTTTTCCATGAATCTCCCTAACTCAAACTACTTGTTGGCTTAGGAAACAATGGCTGTGAATTTCCCTCCCTTTGACTGCTCACAAATATTAAAACTAAGGAATAATAAGGTGAAGAAGGAGATCAATGCAATCATCTTTGAAAATTAGGCTGAAAACACTCCAATTCAAATGGTAGAGGAAGCAGAGGAAAAGGCAACGTCATTTCAACATTGATTTTAGGTAGCACAATGCGCATACAAGAGGTAAAGTTTTCTTGGGCACTCAAAATTTGGGAGCAAGATGAGTAGATGTCTTATGACTAACAACTAGGTGATGGTAACTACAGATCTATGTGAAGGAAGGATTGGTAGAAAGCATGAGGGAAGGATGTTTTTCCAATTCTGCAGGCACGATCGCTACCAGAACTCCAAGCTTTAACCTCTACCCGAAATTGATATGCAGAGGGGGGAAACCATGGAAAACCTAGAGAATGATGATAAATTGGAGTTTCAGCGAATGTTTAGAAGTGTATCATGAGAAACTCATCCTCTGAATCCACCTTAACATCTGATCCTGTAGCGTCACTGCCAATTAGTCTGAACTGGTAGTTTTTGTAGCGCAGAGTTTTGAACTTTTAAAATTTGAAAAATGTTAACAAGATCATAAAGATTGAATCCTCGAAGGCTTCATTTAACTAACCAAGGTGCTAAAAACAAGGCAGACACAAAATCAATTCTATAATAATAAATCATGGTAAAGGATGAAGGACATGGAGTGTGCTACAAAAACTCCTAGTGAGTTGCCAACACTCCCTTTTCAAAACATTGATTTGACCATTATAAGAGGACAAAGAGATAGCATGGCAAGGATACAAAGGCATGAGTGAGGACAGTGACATGTCAAGTAAATTTGGTCGTGGGGTGAGTCAGGCTTAGTGTCAAGTCATGAAGGGGGTCAAAACATAAGCCAAGAAAATGAACCTAGGCCAAAATTTTATGTGAGGATAACATCTAAAGGATTAGAAAAAATTAAAACTAAGGGCTAAAGACCCAAGGAAACTTAGTGTGATAACATTGGCTCCATAGGGGATGGCATGCTTCCTACAAGCTTCCAAGAACAAGTAGTCTCAAAGCCTTATCCTAGGGCTATGGGGTCAGTTATTAAAACAAAAATAAAATAAATATGATATTTACAATGGCATGGAAAGCCACTCATGGCTAAAGAAAAGTATTTTTTCAGAAAATGCCCATTGATAGGGCCACCAAAAACTTCAACATCCTCCAAATTCTGCAACTTGTAAGTGTTATTCAAAAATACCTTAGAAATTTTGAAGGGACCGATCCATAAGGCTTCAAATTTACCGTGCTTTCCTTTTTCTTTCTTTGGTGCATCCCACTTGAGCACTAGATCTCCCAGCTAGAAATTCTCTTTGTTTAACTTCTTGTTGAAAGCCTTCTTGATCTTATGTTGATGGTCATGTGATTTATCCAGCAGTTTCTCCCGAGTTTGTTGCACTTCTACCAGCTGTTGTATTCTTCTGATCATATCATCCACCTCTCCTTGGTAGTATTGGAAGAATTTTGCCACAGGAAAGGCAAGTTGAGAAGGAAAGATGGCCTCAAATCCATACACAAGCTGGAAAGGAGAGAGACCAAGGGATCTATTTGTTGTCACTCTATCAGCCCACAAAGAAAATTTGAGCTTTGAATCCCATGCTTTATTGTTGTCCTCTAACATTATTTTTTATCTTTATAAGGCTTTTGTTAGAGGAATCTTCCAGTCCACTACCTTAGGGGTAGAAAGGAGTAGAGTGAATCAATGTGATTCCAAACTGTTCACGGAATTGGATCAATGGTTCAGCCTTGAAAGATGTAGCATTATCAGTGACAATTTTGTTTAGACAACGAAACCTTGCCATAATATCCTCAAGAAAACCAATTATCACCTTATGGGAAGAATTCCTTGTAGGGATGGCTTCTATCCGCTTAGTAAAGTAATACATGGCAGTCAATATCCATCTATGCTGACCACTAGAAGTAGGATGAATTTCCCCAATAAAATCTAGGCCCCACTGCTGAAAGGGTCCTGAAGCTACCAAATGCTTCAATGGAAAAGACTTGAGTTGCTTCTTTCTCGAGAATTTATGACACTTGACACAAGATTTTATATTTTCACAAAGATCGGTGAATAGACCGGGCCAGAAGTACCCAACCCTGAGAATATTATATGTTGTGGTTCTCCAAAAGTGATGCCCCCCACACAAACTGTCATGAAAATCAGACATAATATTTTGGCCTTCGTGTGGGTCTAGGCATCTTAAAATAACTCTTGAAGGATCGTTCCAATACAAGACTTGATCAATAAGACAGTATTTAATTTATTTGAGCTTCAAATCTCTCACCTTATTCTTTTCCATACCATCAAGAGGCTGCAGTTTCTATAGAAAAAATATAATTTCCTTGTACCAAGTGCACTCTGCCAATGGAGGGCTGACTTGAGAACCTTTATCATACAATTCATCTTGTTGATTTTCTGAGCAAGTGTTGATGAAATTTACCCCCAAAGATTTGCAATTAGATTCAACCAGCAACCTATAGAAACCTTGGCCTTTAACCAATTTGGTGGGATTTATTTCGAGATCAAATTCAAGGATTTTGGAAATCCACTTGCTCCTTTTTTCGTCTATGTTAGGCTGAATGAGAATTTCCTTCATAGAAGCTGAAGGGACATATGTAATGAATCTTGAATGCAACACATAAAATCTGAAATCCTTGATATCTTTGACCAATGAATATGTCTACTTATCCATGATGTCATATTTTATTTCAACATCTCTCAATGCCCTGTTGAAAAAAGAAATGGGTTGTTCTAACCCTTCAACATTCTTCTGCAATAAAATAGCTGCTATTGTGTCAAATGAAGCAAAAGAAAAAAATAGAAAATCCTTGGAGTAGTCAGGACTAATGAGCACATGGGATTTATTCAAGCCTTTCTTTATTTGATCAAAAGAATTATGATATTCAACAGTCCATTTGATTTAATTTCCTTTCCTCAACATGGATGTAATATACTTTAACAACTCAGCAAAATTTGAAACAAACCTTCTCAAAAAATTATTTTTTCCTAAGAAAGACTGAAATTCCTTCTTGGATCTAGGGAGTGACAAGGTTTGGATAGCTTCTACCCTGCTGGAATCAAACCTTACCCCTTCAATGGACACAATGTGCCCCAATAATTTCCCCTCCTTCATGGAAAACAATGATTTTTTTGAATTTAAAGAGAGACCAAATTTTCTTCATTTCAAGAAGACCTTTTTTAAATGATCATAATGTTATTTATCATATTGTGAGAAAATTGTTATGTCATCTAAATATATAAATATAAACTTGTCCTTCTCTCCAATAAAGGCTATGTCCATGGCACGTTGAAAGGTCGCCCCTATGTTCATCAATCCAAAGGGCATCTTAGCGTACATGAATGTACCCCAAGGAGTGGTGAAGGTTGTCTTCTCTCTATCTTTTGGAAAGATAGAGATCTGATTGTAGCCAGAAAATCCATCAATTATGGACATCCTAGATGCACTTGTCACCCTCTGTAACATGTGCTCCATCTTTGGCAAGGGATAATTATCCTTCTTAGAGATTCTATTCAGATTTCAAAAATCGACACAAAGTCTGATTTCTCCATTTTGTTTTCTCACCGAGACCAAGTTGGCCACCCATTCAGAATACCTCAAAGGAATAATAATTTTAGCATCTAATTTTTTTTTTAATCTTTTTCCATAACATGCAACAACATAGGATTTATTTGTCTAAACTTCTACCTGAATGGTTTGGTCTCTTCCTTCAATGGGATATTGTGCTCTATGATGCTTGTGTCGTATGTTCTGATATCTCCATAAGTTCAATCAAACACATCAACAAACTCTTTTAACAACTCAACATATTCAACCCTCTATTCCCTTGGCAAGTTGCTTGGCAACTTCACATATTTTGGATCCTTTAATGTACCCACATTGCACTCAGTTACATCAACATCATCAGTTGAACCTTTGAATTTTACTACCACATCATTCCTGTCAAACAGTCTTTCCAAAGGAACTAGCCCTTTTGGAATATCGTTGCTAGGAAACTGAACAATATGATGATTAGTAATTTTATTTACAAAAACATTAGCATGAGGATTATATTCAGAATCATGATCTTGATCAATGTGTAATGCACAAAACTCATCAACAGTATCAAGAAATATTTTGATATCAAGATCATCCTAAAACACCTTCCAATGCTTGACATTGTCAAGTATAGAGGGTCTATATTTCACTTCTACATCATACTTGAGTTTAGGTGGCAAAGGGACTCTAGAATTGCTTGCTGAAACAACCAAATAATCAACCATGATATTCTCTTCTCTTGGAATAAATGAAATGTTGAAAGATAAGAAGAAACTATCAACTAAGTCCCACACTTCATTTATATAAGTTCTAAGCCTAGGATGCTTAACTTGATAAATATTTTTAATCTGATGAACAATCAATTCAGCATCCCCAAAAACTGATAGATCTTCAATCCCCGTGTCTTTTGCATCCCTTAAACCCAAAACAAGAGCTTCATACTTTTCCACATTATTGGTAGTTTCAAATTATAGATTGTAGGAAAAAGATATAGTCTCTTGAGCAGGTGAAACAAAGACCACTCCAGCACCAACACCTTTCCTAGAAGAGTCCCCATCAAAGAACATCTTCCAAATAGAGGTGGTTGGAGGAAAATCTTCACAAAAAGTAATGGAATGTTTTCTAATTTCAAAAGGAAGTCTAGGAGCATAAGTAAGCTGCAATATGTTGGATCCCAAATTAGTATCAAGTGCAAAAATAGGATGATTGGTGGGGTTTTCTTTGTCACTAATAATGTAGGCCAATTGAGCTTCCCTATAAAGTCTTCTATGCTCCCCCCTAAATATAGGAATGGTAGCATATGTGAGGTCCATCTGCAAGGTTCCCCCAAGTCTTTTATCCAAGATCTTGACAAGAGAATGTCAAACTTGGGGGGGATATCAACCACCACGATATCCATGACCACACTTTTCATGGGCAACAGAAACAAGGTCACAACCAAATCTTTGATGACCCCAAGACACTTAAATTTCCTAGAGTCAAAAGAATATAAGTCATGGTAAGTATTTGTGATTTCTGATCCAATTTCATGCATGACATTTTTGGGCATGAGATTGTGAGATGCCCCTGAGTCCATCAAACTGTTATGCAACACCTTATCATGTATGTTCAGTGATGTATATAAGGGAGGGGATGAATCATCTCTATATTCTATCAAAGGTCATAAGATGATTGTTGGATTTTCATCTTAAATATTTATTGAATCAGTGGCATTTGAGGAGGACTTAGGATGCAACATTTTGGAAAGATATTTTTTAAATTCTTCATTTTTTATCAACTCCAAAAAAAGGTACAAGGATCTTAATTTTTTGGATCTCACTCTCAAAGATGAAGGAAGGTGAATATTTCAGAATCTCTTTGGCATCTAGGGTAGGATTCTTGACCAAAACTTGGGGACTTTTAACATATTTTTATTTTCTACCAACTGCCACAGCCTTGGCATAATTTTTTTTTTTGGTAGGATGATCAGAGGCATCAGTCTTTTCCTGATTTTTCTTGGATCTCAGATTATATCTATTAGGATTTTCTTTTTCCTTCTCTCCCTTACTCAATTCATTTATTTGCATATCCATCAAGGATTCCTCATATGCAAATTGGGTCAAGTGAGGAGATGGAGAGGTGTCACCTAAGAAATGGATCTCATGATCAACTTCTTCATCCTCTCCTTCTTCATCAACAACAAGGTTGTTTTGTAAATGAGTTTGTACCTTTTGATCATCCCTATCTCTGTTTCTAAGATCTCTTGGAAGGATCTAAGGAGCATTATTGGGTCTCCTCAAGTTACCTATGTTATCAACGTTTTGAGTATTTCTATAGGTCTATTTTCCTTCAAGTTTTAACTTCTCCATCTCAGTAGAAAGAGATTTTACTAATTTGTTAAGTTCATCAACTTGAGGATGGACAATAGGGGAATCATAGGTTGAGGCTTCAGTTCTGTTTTTTCTCCTGTCCCTATCAGATTTCCCCCTAAGTTTGTTAGATTCCACTGTGTTAGATTCTACCTCCAAGGCTTCATCTTGCATATGAGCTAAGGAGGCTGGTATTATTTCTCTCAATAGAAGGCAAAACTCAGGGTCAAAAGAAATGTCATAGGTTATTTTTGCAGAGATTTATGTAGGCTTTATCTCAACAAGGATCTTATTGTACATTTTGTTAAATATTTTAGATAATTCAGAGATGAACTCTCCCTCTTTCCTCTTTGGGGATCCAAATTCTTTGATATAATACAAAAAATCCTTTTTATCCCCCCACTGTCTCAAAAATGCATCATCTAATGCCTCAATCCCAGTAATGGATCCAGGGGTCAAACCCCTAAACCATTTTTTAGCCTCACCATCAAGGATTTGGACAAAGACTCTCATCTACACATCCTCATTTTCAATGTTTTGATTGTCTGCATAATTGTAGAAGGCAGTAAGGTGTTCTTCAACAACTATGTCTTCTTCTCCTGTGAATTTGGGCATCTATTTTAGATAATCTCTAGTAGAGAGAGCATTCATTAGCTAAGGTAAGATAAGAGGGGCATATATTGCAACCACTATGGAATCCATCCTATTTCTAGGAGGGTTAGAACCTGCCATTGGATTTTGGACTCTAGGTGAACAAGGAAGAGAAGGAGACTTGACTGTGTGAAGCTTAGGAGAAAAAGGAATGTATGAAGGAAGAATTTCAGTTTTCATAGAAAAAGGCTGAGTCTTGGAAGAAGATGGTATAAGCTGTAAGGGAGATGAGGTTTCCTCTTCTTTGGCTATAGAAATTTTAACAAGAGGAGGAGTATAAAAGCCTAAGGTAGGAATATCTTCAAGACTCTCAAGTCTGAACCACTTCACAAAGTCAGGGGAAGCAAGGATTTCTAAATTTTCTTCTTTCAATTCGGGGTCAAAAGAGGAGTATTCAACAGGGAAATTTTCAAAATCGAGATTCTTAGATACTTCAACAGAAGGTGAAGAAAGATTACTTGATATAACAAGTGGAGTATAAAGAGTGGAATCAGGAAACTAATCAGAAGTACTTGTGGCAACAATAGAAAAAATTTCTTGATAAGCCTTTCCTTCTTGATTATCTTCTCTGGGTCAGCCTTAGGTGGAACCAAAGGTAGTTGTGGATTTGACCTCATGTGTCTGCCTTTAGGAGCCAGAGCTAAAGCAATGGAGTCACCAGGTGCAAGCTGCAATATTCAATGTACTGAGTTCTAATGCACCTTCAAAATCAGTAAGCTTTGTCATTCAATCCTAGGGAAATGTTTTCAATTCGTTCCCTGACAACGGCGCCAAGAATGTTAACACTAGGAATCACCCTCAAATTGCATAGAAGGTAAACCCAGTACCCATCAGGTTATATGTAAATGTAAATGAGTTTAAAGAGGTCAAATGGATAATACTCAAGATAATAATGTTCCAACTCAGAAATCTGGGCTAGCATGCATAAGAAATTGGGGTCTTGATCAACTTCAGTCAGTAAGTGGGAGTAAAGGTGAATAGAAAGAAGACTTTGGTGAGGAAAATGTAGAGGTTTTCTATGGACATCAGGTATTCAAGCAACCTAAGGAGGAAAAAACTCAAACACAAGATCTTCTTGAATTCAAAATTTTAAGGAAATTGAAGAACATCATAACAGTACTATAATCAAACATTCATCATAATACAAATACAAAAATCCATGTGAAACATTCAATCATGAATTCTTCAATATCAGAGGAAAATAAGATGGAGTAAGAAAGCTAACCTATATTAATCAAGAAGTCTCAAATCAAGTATATAACCAATTAAGCAGTAGCTTCAAAAAAATATTACAATATAAGGGAGCCTAGCTCAACCATTCGAACCTACTAAAGAATTTGGACTATATATTTATAACAAAAAAGGAAAGGAAACAGCTGGAGGTGCGAGCTAGCCTTCCTCCCATGAAATTCTCCAAATAATTATTTCCTCTAACAACTAAGATAACAATTGTGCTATAAAAAAAGAAAATGTTGGCCACTGATCCAACCAACTTTAAACTGACTTGATATTCTTTGATGCACATCTCCTTGCATGCCAAGTGTCCTGCAAAGGCTTGTAAACTACCATCATACTGCTAGCTACCATCTCATCCACTCTCCACATCATCATCCACTCAGAAGGATAATAATTTGAACCCCTTGATTCCTCGTACCTATTGGTAGCGTCATTTGGTAGCGCTTTGGGTAGCGAGATTTTGTAGCGCCTCCACTAAATTATCTGTAATTCCATAGAGAAACCTCCAAAATAGGTCTATAGAATGGGTAGCGTAGAGCCTATGAGTCTCTGTGAAAAAATCATCATCTGTTAAAATTTTGGTAGCGCCAAAGCCTGTGTAATTCATTCTCTGTGTGAATTTTGGTAGCGCTTACATGTGTATCTACGCGCAATTTGGTAGCACCAATGTTGAACTAATCCTTCTGAATGTGTAGCGCTTGACCTCAAAATGAATTTGGTAGCACCCTGCTGAAATCACAGCACAATAATTTCATTTCTTAACATATTTGGTAGCACCCTGGGAAGTTAGCAGCGCCATCGCTACACCAGTCTTAGGAGATTAGGTAGCGATATAGGTAGAAGACTAATTTTATATGTCAATTAGACAATTACGTAGCACCATAGCACTATCGAATGTCTGTGATATTTCTATTGAAGATATTAACTCTTTGCAAAACACCAAAAACCATGAGCAGTATTCATTAGAATCCTATAAAGCTTGTATAAAAGGAAAAAAGTAATACTTCCTTAATCACTTATCCTTGCAAAAAGGGGCCATTCTAAAAAATGGAGCTCACCTTTCATCAATCAATTCATCAACCTGACACTCCTTCTTGTGGAAGGAGGACTTCCTTTTCGCCCATCGGCATGCTTTCCTTTAGTAGTAACAAGCTTCTTCACTAGAAGTATGCTTTTCTTGACAACATGTTTCTCCTTTTCAATAGAAGCCTCAGCTAAGATATTCAGATTTCTTTGAGCCACCTCATCTTTGACCTGTAGCAAATATGCCTTGAGTTTTTTGTTTTGAGACTGAAAGCATCTGTTTTTCCTATAAAGTTTTTTGCGTTGCTTATGGAGAGTTTGGGCTCTTCTTGCTGCAAATATTACTAAATCAAGAGTGTGGGTGTAACCATCCATGATCTCTTTCATCTTAATCCTTTTAGACAGGGCTTCAGATTTCAGATGAACCACCTCCTTCCTAGCTTCCCTGAGTTGTTTAATCAATATTTTGAAGTTTTGGTTGCTAGGTGGAGTGGTGATGTGGACACTATCAACATGATTCTTCATGGCTTCATCTTCCTGCTACATAGGGACTACCTCTTCCATCTCAACAGGATTCTCAATGAGTTTTTCCTTATCTTTCTTTTCTTGTTGGTTCCTACTGGAGTAGTATTGGTGGATGGCAAGGGACTTAGTATCTTTGACTGAGGAGTGGCTGCTATGTCCAACTTCATGTGAGAATAAACAATAAATTGTTCCCATGAGATGTCCCTCTTTCTCATTTCTTCTAAAACCAACATTCTAAGCAACCCAGAATGAAAAATACTAGTATCCACAGCCTTTGATTTGGATTGAACTCTATTTGACATTTTCCCTATGCCTCTCAAAAAGTAGAAATGAATGTTCATTTCATATTTACCAGTAAAATGAAGAACAAGCCTTATATGGTAGTGGTATAGTGTAGTAAACCTCCCCTCACATGTGAAATACCTTTGGATGATCTTCAACATCTTATCAAACTCTTCAACTAGATGACATGTTGGTACCCCTTTAGACAGGTTGTCAGTTTGATATTCTGGCTTAAGGAAGTCTTTGGAAAAGGATGCATTCAAATCCATGGATTTAAACCATTTCTCTCTTGTGATAGGAATCTTTGTGGCTGCTGAAATAGAGGTCTCAGACACCTCAAAATCTAGGTCCCCTACCTTAGTCTTCAGGCCATCAAAATGTGAGTAAAATTGTCTTTCCACCTTAGGATTACCCCTCTGCATGTTTTGGCAGAAAGTAAGACAACCCAACCTTTGAAAAACTTCTCTAGCCATGGGATTTGCTTCAAATAAATGCATGTCTGCAGGCTCAGTTCTAACCATAGTACCTCCCTTGTGTGACTTGTTCTTCTGAGGTGTCTTCGTAGTTTAGGATGAAAGGTTTAAAATATATGGTGCAGTGATGGTCAAGAAAACAAAAGAGTCAGACTTCAATAAGAATTTGATAGTGAATAATGGTTTCCCTTTTCCAGGAATCTCCCCTAACTCAAACTGCTTGCTGGCTTAGGAAACAATGGCTACGAATTTCCCTCCCTTTGACTGTTCAAAAATATTAAAACTGAGGAATAATAAGGTGAATAAGGATATCACTACAATCGTCTTTGAAAACTGGGCTGAAAACACTCCAATTCAAATGGTAGAGGAAGTAGGGGAAAATGTAGCATCATTCAGTAGTGATTTTAGGTAGCACAGCGTGCATACAAGAGGTAAAGTTTTCTTGGGCACTCAAAGTTCGGGAGAAAGGCAAGTAGATGTCTTATGAATGACAACCAGTTGATGGTAACTGCATATCTATGTGAAGGAAGGATTGGTAGAAAGCATGAGGGAAGGATCTTTTTCCAATTTTGCAGGCACGATCGCTACCATAACTCCAAGATTTAATTGCTACTCGAAATTGATATGGAGAGGGGGGGAACCATGAAATACCTGGAGAATGATGATAAATTGAAGTTTCAATGAATGTTTAGGATATTATCACGAGCAACTCAGCCTCTGAATCCAATTCAGCATCCGATCTTGTAGCGCCACTGCCAATTGGTCCAAACTGGTAGTTTTTGCAGCGCAGAGTTTTGAAATTTTAAAATTTGAAAACCATTAGGAAGCTCATAAATATTGAATCCTATAAGTCATATTTTAACTAACCACAGTATTGAAAACAAAGCATACATGACATCGACGCTATAATAACAAATCATGGTAAATGATGAAGGACAGAGAGTGTGCTATGGAAACTCCTGGTGAGTTGGCAACGCTCCCTTTTCAAAACGTTGATTTGACCATTATAAGAGGACAAAGGGACAACATGGCAAGGATATGAAGGCATGAGTTATAAGAGTGAAATGTCAAGTCAAGTTGGTCATGGGGTGAGTTAGGCTTAGTGTCAAGTCATGAAGGGGGTCAAAACATAAGCCAATAAAATGAACCTAGGCCAAAAGTTTATGTGAGGATCAAAACCTGAGTCATGAATTAATCTTTTATTTATCAAGGTAACTTAAGTAAATCACACCTTTAAGAAACAAATCTAAATTAAAAAATCTAAAGGCTTGGAAAAAATTAAAACTAAGGGCTAAAGACCCGAGGCAACTTATTGTGATAACATATATTATCTTATATTTTTTAATATGGGGTTGGGGACTTTGAATACTATAGGATTGTCAACAATTTTTCTCATAATCATTAGGTCCTAAACCACCTTATGTTTATCTTGGGATATATTCGTTATTTTAAGTAACATATATTTAGTTATGTGGACCTTTAAACGTGTTTATTGGGGGAATGCAACATATATTATATTATCATGTGAGCAATATGAATAATAGCATGATCAACTTTGAGCCTTTCCATCGATTAATTGGCCTTCTTGTTCTTCACTATGTCATTCAAGGATGGGGATAGATAGAAATGTGGTGAGAGATTTACAAATTTCAAAACAAGAATTCATGGCCTTGTTTATTGACCCTAGAATTGATTTCCTCCTATGAAAAAGAAACATATTTTCAAGGACTCATGCATATAGAAACCATTTATAGAAAACTAAACGAATATGTGATTTATGTTTTTCAACAAAACTCTCAACAATAATAGGGATGTTCCATTGTATTTTCTTAGAAATTGTGAGCCAAATTTGTTTTAGGTATCCATGCCAACTAATTTAACATTGGTGAATTATAAGGAGTAGGTTGTGGATCTACACAAAATTAACATAATTCCAAGTGTGACCCATTGAGAGGGTTGCACCATCATAGGTAGATTCTTAACCCCCCTATCAAATATCTTGGGATTTTAGACAAGATTCATGGGATCCAAACATCGATTACCACCTTGATGTTGGGTTGTTATATTATTTGTAGTGGAAACTTAGACTAATTGACTGGATAGTCGAGGTGTATTGATTGGGTGAATGTTTCACTGGAAACTAAGTCAAATTGATGGTTAAGTCGAAGTTTTAAAGGTCGATCGAATGAAGGTCAATTGAAACAAAATCCTAAGATTTAAAGGATCACAACAAATCATGTGCATGGATTTGTAGTTATTTTTTAACACCATTAATTAGTGTTTTTCATGTTGTAAAACCTATAAATATGACATCGTGTGATACTGATCTGTAAACTATTGTGGATATTCCACTGGACAATTTGTCACAACATATCTAATAAAATTACTGAAATATTTAATGTCAAGATTAGTTTCCTTAGATCTGAGATTAGGTCACCCCTCTCTCTTTTCTTCAAATGTAAGCAGAAAGAAGGATGCACTCTCTATGGAGTTTCCTTTGACACTATGGCCTTTATGGTTTCTACATAATATCTCTTCCTCTCTTATGATCACAAAAATACCACTCTCTACTATTATTTTCAGCTATCGAACAATATACAATGTAAAAGAATGGAACCCCTTCAATGACACTTGGGCACTTTATTTGGTGTTTATTTTTTATTATAACATATGACAGTGCTTCTGAATAGTTACATACCAGTGATCTAAAAATCTTTAGACACATTTATTCTTGAAAAAATATATATATGCAGTATCTAACTTGTTTCCATAATTTCTAGGATCTATTGAGGTGATTGCAAATTTTTTATGATGTATTTTTTACCAAAAAAATCATAAAAATGAATATGCAATACCAAAAATACATGTAACATGACTCACATATACCAATTTAATAGATTATCTTAAATTCCATCACTCACAACAAGAAAATAACTTCACCATTTAAATCCTTGCGAAAATCTCAAACTTTTGACTATAAAGTCAACCACTTTCCAAACTAGCTCAATTTGTGCCTCCCGACACACAAAACAATGCATTAAACACTCATAAATGAAAATTTGAGTACAAATTTTTACAAATAGCCTCAAATCACAAAACATACCTTTTATTCATGATCCTTGCAAATAATTTTCCATAATTGATATAAAACACTTGAAATTCTGTCAAGGTACCATTTGACACACTTTATGATGCAATACAAAATTAAGTTATACTTGCACATACTTTTGTACAGTCTATACAGTCTCAAAATCCATGCAGACCTTGAAATATGTGCCTCAATATGTGGTCATATAAAGATGTGTGCTTTCATTGGGATTCATTCTCATGATATAGCTGGATTCTAAAATACTACTTTCAATTTGGTTGCAACTTTATGCTAAAATTAGCAACATCACTGCTAAATCTAAAGGTTGTTGGTGTAGTCATTGGAACATTCCGCTATTCTAGCGGAGGTCCAAGTTCGATTCCCATGCATGGCATATCATTTGTTATATTTGTTGGTTATACTTTTAAATCCATTGGTTGACATAAAACATGTGGTTATATATATATATATATATATAATCCATGAAGGGGCTTATCAAAGTTTGGGCAAGAATTTTAATATGCCATGGATTTTTGTAACATATCGCTCTTGCGACCACATGTTATTGACTTATTCTTTAAGGACACTTGCGTGCAAGTGATGCGGTTATAGTACCTGGTTGTGGTTCGCTTATGGGTTTTTATGATGATGTTGATGGATTATGATATTATGTTATTTGATATATATGCATTGACATATGCTATTGACGAGTTTCCCCTAAGTATGCATGACACTTGATAGATTGGGATGTTGATGGCATCAATGGACCTCCTTGGACTCCAGATTGAGTCAGGGAGTGGATTGTATTGGTTTGAGTATTTCATTTATGCATATGTGACATATGATCGATTATATTATGATGTTGTT
>JZKD02S2203936.1:56710-90214 GCA_000966675.3 Picea glauca
CCTATCATATTAGGTTTTTTAATTTAGTTCTTTATATATATTTTTAATTTTTTGGGTTTTTTTTCATTTTTTAAAGTTTTTTTTTTGTGTTAGATTTTTTTTTAATTTTTTTTTTTTTTTTTTTTTTTTTATATATATTTTTTTTTTTTTTTTTATTTTTTAGGTTTTTTTGCATTGGTTTTTTTTTATATAATTTTTTTTTAAATTTATTTATTTTTTTTTTTTTTATTTTTTTTTTTTTATTTTTAATTGATCCAAAAAAAAATTAATTATATTTTTGTGTTAAATATTTTAAAATAATGTTATTTAACTATAAATATTTTCTATGTATTGAAGTAAAGGTAAAAAAATGTGTTAAAAATGATATTTTCCACTATATTTATAAAGTATGGAACCATAATTTAATTAATGACACATAATTATATGAAAAATCTTAATTAAAAAAAAATGGTGTACAACATTTTTAACATTGGATGGAGCATGGAAATGTGATTAAAAACAACATTGAATAAAAAAAAAATTGAAAATAGATAAAACAAAGAAAATTTAAAATATCAAAAAACCACCTAAAAAGGGAGGGGGTGCTAGCGATACCACCATTTTTGAAAACGAGGTAAAAATATTGACCCCCCAAAAAATGAGAACTTTGTAGAGTTCTCATTAAGTTGGTAACTATGTTATCATTGAAAGCATCTCATTTTAGAGGGGTCGATGACACTTATTAATTAGTAATCGTTGGTACTAATGGAGATGCAGATACCACTGCTTAATCAATAGGATATAAAGAGGATTACATGTAAAGTTATGACGCTCGACGGTGTTAATTGTAACCTCAACAACATTTGACTATACACTTTCAGCTATTCTGGCAAGTTGTACCAATCATTAGGATTTATTTCATTTTCTTGATTTGGTTGTTTTGTTTTCCTCTTTATAAGTTTATCTTATCATCTAATACATTTGCGCGTTGCACTTTCTAGTTCCCAATATGTCTATTCTATATTGTCTGCTTCATTTTTTGTTTTGTCATGGTATCAGAGCGCGAGAGGTAAGACTCTTCACAGAGCTTAGAGAGAAGTCCGCTCAAAAGAGCATGGGAGACATCACAGCGTGTGGAGGCAGCCCTACAGAAGGAGATTCAAAGGACAAAGCGTTTACAAATTTGTGAAATCCCTTCTACTTATGCATTTACAAAATGCATAAGTAGCATAGGAGAAGCTACAACAACCATTACATTGGTTGCAAGAACAGATCTAAGCCATTAGATCAAGCCTAGATAGATCGAGGAGTGCACACAGGAGCCAAACAGATCTCACCCATTAGATCTAGCCGTGAGCAACAATAGTCGTTCGATCAAGGAAAGGAACACAAGTTTTAACAATCGAAGTCCTTCGGAATCCACGAGTCTAGAATATTTTTGGATTATGTGCAAAGGAGACTAGACTCCCGAAGTCTTGAAATCCAAATCAAATCTGGATCGTTGGATCCAGTGAACACGTGTCAGTAGATTGTAGGGTTTGGAATCTCGACAATCTGGGAGATCAGAGGTGAGAAGTGATCAGTCCACCCGAAGCTCTGAAGACTGGAGTTGATCTCGACTGTTGATTGAGGAGGTAGAACGTGGAAGTAGATATTGCAGTTCAGAGACTTGGCACTTCAGAGGAACTTGGACAAGAGTTGTTAAGGTGTGGATACTCCCAAAGTAGCGAAGCACATCCTTGTCATTTCCACCAGTGACATGCAACAACAGATCCCATGCTCCAGAGGTTTATCACTTCGGAGGAATAGAGCCCAAAGTCTGGAAATAATCTTAGCCATCAGTTGGAAAGGAAATGTGGATCATCACATACCACACTCCGCGAGTTTGCTAATTCGACACTCCAGAGGATTGTTGGTATTATGCATTGAAAAGGCCTGAAGCTCGGAGTCCCGGAGAGGATCGAGACTGTTGATTTCTGTAGACGCATGGCACTAGATCTGGAGGTCTGGACATTTGGTACTTTAGAGGATTCACATGTTGAAACAACCAGGACTCCCGAAGGTGGGAGTCTCAGAGAAAATGTTGGTCGTTGATTTTTTGAGGTTTGAGCATCGTTAGATCTATGCGTCTTTGGATGGTTCTCCACTTCAACACTTCACATATATTATATATTAGAGCAATGGAAGGTTCTGAAGCCTGAAGTCTCGAAGAAATTGTGAGTTGTTGATCTCGGATGAACAAGGACCATTGATCTTCGTTATTGTTTGGGATTTCACCTATTCGGAGGAACTAAGGTTTTGATGTATTGAAACGCCTAGAGCCTAAAGCCTCAGAGCACTTGGTTTTCATCCCTTGGTCATATGAGGATTTAACATTTAAATTTATTTTTGTTAAAAATAAATAAGCATTAGATCTAGAGAAAACCCAGATGGCTCACTTTTCCATTAAAGGGTTACAGTCAAAGAGAATGTGGCTCGTAGTTCTAACTCTGTAATATCTTGTGCTCAGATAATTAGATCCGGCAAGATCCATAACAGGAAACAAGTATCTTCCTGTAGATATAATTTTTAAAATGGGCTAGAGACCGAATTTTGCTGGTGTGTTTAGACCCTCGAGGACCTAGTTTTACACATGGGAAATGGGAAGAGGACATTTCTATTTGCATCAAGTGGTATCAGTGGTATTTTTTTATCCCTAAGGAAGAGCACAAAAAGTACTAAAAATTTGTTTTCTGTTTTGTATTTTTTTTACAAAAATGACCATCTCTAACAATTTAGGACCAACACAAGGGCCAATTCTTATTGGGAAGAACTATAAATTTTGGTCTTTCAGAATGAGATCCTTATTATAAGCACATGAGTGCTAGGATCAAATGGATCATGGCTATGTGGAACCAGATCCAACATCTCTAGATGCCATGACTAATCAATAGATAAATACTCAAGAAGAACAGAGGATAAGACAAAATAAGACCAAGTTCTAGATTCATAACTCAATGGATGACTCAATTTTCTAAAAAATCACAGGTGTTGTTACCTCAAAACAGGTCTAGGACATCCTAAGAACAACTTACCAGGGAAATGACATGGTCAAAATAGTCAAGTTGTAGACCTTGAGGACACATTTTGAGACCTTAAAAATGACAGAGTCTGAAAATGTTGATCAATTTATGACCAAAGTCATGGGAATCGTAAACCATATCAGGTTGATTGGTGAATCCATCCCTGATGAAAGGATTGTTGAGAAAGTCCTCATAAGTCTTCCAGATAAATTTGAGATGGTTGTTACAACCATCCTTGAATCCAAGGGTCTGTCAAAATTTTCAGCAGATGAACTAATGGGTTCTTTGTTGTCACATGAGATCAGACTACATTTAGAAGATGAGTCAATCGTCAATGCCTTCAAGACTCAATTCTATTTCAACAGAGGGAGAGGTAGAAGAAGAGGTAGTGGTCATAGAGGAAGAGGGAGAAATACAAGAAATCATCACTCAGGTGAATCTCACACACGTCAAAATCAGAACAGAATTTACAGCCTCAAAGAAGCAGAGGGAGGATATCCAATGACAAAGTGAACATACAATGTTATTACTGCAAAAAGTATGGGCATTATGAATCTGAATGCAAAAAGAAGAAAGAAGATCATCACTCAAGCAGAGCACATGTCTCAAATCATGATGGAGGCACCTCTGATGGGATGTTTCCCTCATGTCACAAAACTTAAGAACAACACAAGGACCTCTGGTTGTTGGACATTGGATGCAACAATCACATGAAAGGTAACAAAGATTTACTTTCTTGCATTGATTCTTCTATTTCATCTGATATTACACTTGGAGATGACTCTTTAGTGAAATTTCAAGGCAAAGGAACTATACCTATTCTCACTAAACAAGATGTAAAGAATGACATACATGATGTCTATCACGTTGCAGATCTAAAACATAATTTGTTAAGTGTAGAACAACTAGTTGAAAATATAAGGGACTCTTTGAAGGAGCATCATGTAGGATATATGACAAACCTCCCAACAGAAAATTGATTTCTGAAATCCACATGACTAGGAAAAGAATGTTTCCCCCGACTCTTAGAACTACAAACCTGACCCAATCTTATGCACAAAGTGCATCCACCCCCAATGAAACTATGATTTGGCATGCAAGATTTGGACATCTACCCTTTCAGAGTCTAAGCCTCCTATAGAAGAACTACATGGTGAAAGGTCTACCTATCTTCAAAGAGAAAAATCCCCCATGTCAGACTTTTATTCTTGGAAAACATAAGAGAACTAGATTTCCACAGTCCTCCACTAAAGCCAAACAACACTAAGAGATGGTTCACACTGACCTATGTGGATCAATGAAAACAAATTCAATAGGTGTTATCTTTTATTTTATAACGTTTATGGACGATTTTAGCAAGAAAATATTGATCGATTACCTTAGACACAAGTTTGAAACCTCTGCAAAGTTCAAGGAGTTCAAGGCTGAAGCTGAAAAACATAGTGGGAAATATTTAAATGTACTCAGGTTAGATGGAGGAGGAGAATACTGTTAAAAAGAATTTGCAAATTTCTGCAAAGCACAAGGCACAATCATGCAAACCATAATGAGGTATACTCCACAACAAAATGGAGTGGTTTAGAGGAAAAACCAGACTATAATGAACATGGCAAGAATCCTTCTCACAGAGAAAATGTCTGTCAAATTTATTTTGGGTTGAAGTTGTAGCATTCTCGGTTTATCTCCTGAATAGATCCCGAACCACTAGTGTCAAGATGAAGGTCCCTCAAGAAGATTGGAGTGGGACAAAATTGAATGTTGCTCATCTTAGGATCTTTGTATGCATTGCATTCACTCACATACATTTTGAAGTGAGAAATGCATTTTTGTTTGCTACAGTGATACATCCAAAGACTACACACTCTACAATCTGATTTCAAACAAACTCATTCTCAACAGAGTTGTCAAATTTCTTGAAAATCAGTTCTAGAGTGTGTCTAAAAATCGCCCTATGGATAGTCAAAATCCATTGCTCCCATTTCCTGAATACATAGAAAATTCAGGACAACAAACACATCAACCCATTCTTCCAAGATTGTAGGTACAAGGACATCCTAAAAGTTTTTAGGAAAACTCTTCTTCAAGAAGAAATTCATCCTCTAAAATTCAAAATCAGCGAACTTGAAGATTGATAAAAATCCATCAACAGCTGGATGATATTAATCAACACAATCTTTTTGCATGAATGTCATGTCAACCTACATCTTTTAAAGAAACATCTAAAGAGACACATTGGGTTCAATCCATGAACCAAGAGATTGACTCTATTGAGAAGAACAAGACATGGGATCTTGTTGATCTGCCCAAACGTAAGACAAATATTGGTGTCGAGTGGGTTTACAAGACTAAACTCAATGAAAAGGGGCAGATTTAAAAACACAAATAAAGACTTGTTGCCAAAGGATTCTCACAACAACCAGACATTGATTATGGTGAAACGTTTGCTCCGGTAGAATGGTTGGACATTGTTAGGACTCTCCTAGCCATAACAACTCAACACAAATGGAAAGTATACCAGATGGATGTCAAGTCATCTTTTTTGAATGGTGTCTTAGAAGAAGAAGTATATGTGGATCAACCACCTAGATTTGAAGTCAAAGAGCAGTCAACCAAAGTATATTGGTTGAAGAAAGCCTTGTATGGCTTAAAGAAAGCTCCAAGAGCTTGGTACAATAGAATTGATACTTACCTAATCAAGAGTGGTTTCAACAGAAGCCAAAATGAGCCAACTCTATACACCAAAACATATCATCAAGGTAAAATTATGATTGTCTTTATATATGTTGATGACATGATATATACTGGAAATCTTGAGTTTGAGATGACAGATCTTGGAAAAATAAAATATTTTTTGTGGATTGAGGTTGGTCAATCAACCAAAGGGATTTTTCTTTGTCAGTAAAAGTATGCAACAAACATCATCAAAATATTCTGCATGGAAGACTACAATCCAGCCGAAACTCCTATACCCCTAGGCACAAAATTGAGCAAGCAAGATGAAGGCCCTACAATGGATTCTACCTTGTACAAAAGCTTAGTAGGAAGCATGTTGTATCTTACAGCTACTAGTCTAAAAATTATGTAAGCAACCAACTTTGTTTCCAGGTTCATAGAATCTCCCAAATATTCTCACTAGAAGATGGAGAAAAGGATTATGAGATATGTTTTTGGTACTCTCAATTTTGGTTTATGGTACACTCTTTTTGAAGATAATAATCTTTCTGGTTACAATGACAGTGATTTTGTAGGAATCCTAGATGACCGGAAAAGCACCTCATGGTATGCTTTTCACCTAGGCATGAATATCATTTCTTGGCCATCAAATAAACAACCCATTGTCTCAATATATTTTGTAGAGGTAGATTATGCTGCTACTACCTCAACTTATCATCACACTATGTGGCTATGAAGAATATTGAATGACACGTCACATACACAAAGGAACTAACTCCTATCTTCTATGACAATAATTTGCAATTGCTTTATCAAAAAATCATGTTTTTCATAAGAAAAGAAAGCACATTGACACTTGCTATGACTTCATACGAGAGCTAGTCAATAATGGTGAAATCACGCTTCATTTTTTTGGTTCACAAGATCATCTCGCAGACATATTTACAAAGCCATTAGGAAAAACCAGTTTTTATTTTCAAAGAAAACACTCGAGAATTATCAGTACTGATGTTTGTAACTATTGAGTTTAAGAGGGAGTGTTAGTTGTAACCTCAAAAACGTGTCACTGTACACTTCCATTTGTTCTGGTAAGCTATACTAGTCAATAGGATTTATTATGTTTTCTTGATTTGGTTGTTTTGTTTTCCTCTTTATAAGTTTAGCCTATCATCTAATATTTGCGCTATGCACTTTCTGGTTCTCGATTTGTCTACTATGTATTGTCTCCTTCATTTCTTGTTTTTTCAGATGACACTTCCTAACTGCTCTAGGCTTAGGTGCGACTAAGTGATACAAAATATCTGGATGTTTCAACGTATACAAAGATCTCGATCCAATGCTTGTTCCACTACCAAATGGTTATTCTTTTTCACGCTCATGCGAGAGAATAGTACAATGAGATGGGTATTGTTGATCCTAGGGGTGACACTACAAATGATACAACTGATATTCCAGTATTTTCAATAGAGATAGATGCAAATGAGGTAAAGGAGGGTGGTATGGATGGCCAAGTGGGAGCAAGCTCCAGGAGCTATTAATGCACTTTTTGTCTCCATGTGTATCTAGCCGAAGAAGGTTTTTCATCGGGAGGGAATGTGCTGTCAATTGCAACAGTTGGGGTATTGATTGGTTCATATTTGTAGGCGAGTGGTAAGAATTTGTGGGTTCAGGGGCTTGGTCAATCATATTATTCAAGATAATATATTTGGGCTGGAAAATAAACAGTGGGTCGAGGGAGAGCCTATATAAATTAGACATCTCGCTCTGCTCGGTTGGCCCACCCAAATGTGCCTAATGTTATTCATCTCTGAAATGGAAATAAAATATATATATGTGGATGGAGCGGAATATGTATGCTCCTCTGATGGGTATATTTTCTCTTGTGCCAACCAACCATATATGGTATGTAACACCATACCTATGATCTTCTTTTATCCATATTGATATTAGATTTCTTCCTTCCCTTCCGACAGATAAAGAAATGATCAACAACGACTATCATAATTGATCAACTCAGTATCATATATATACTGTTTTGAAGTTCATGGTTCCATAGTCTAAGTTCTCTATATGGGTTGGAGCCTATTAGAAAATATCGAGATACGTGTGCAAAGAGAATAAGCACACACACATTATTCCTCTTCTTCGCTATGCTCATTTTAGGTATTTCCACCACACCAAAACATGCTGAGTTAAGCATGAATGTGAGGGTAAGTAATGGGCTATGAGTCAGGTAGGTTATTAGCTATATTTAGGAAGGTTGAACCGTTGTGTCCAATCAACTCTGTCTTAGGTATTATTCCCGATCCAGATCAGTGGCTTACATGAGTCTAAGGATGCCTGTAGGTAAGGTCTTCCCATATATTTATATTCACCCACCCTTATATAAGTAATTCCTATTGTATGTCAGCCTAGGACAATGTCCGTGTGGCCATTGGATAGATAAAGAATGAGGTGCTATCTAATTCTTCCATATGCATGTAAGTAAGTCATATTGTATGCTATTCTACTGTTGTAACGGGAAAGGTTCAACCCGAGATGAACGCATTGAGTAGAATCCTAGAATGAAATGATTCCTGTGCCTATTTGATTAAGATCTCCTATTATGTGGTTCTTCCCAGCATGTCCATATATCTATATATCCATTTCTTTCTGTCTTGATGTGCCCCAATGTGCTATCGCTTCTCATGCCCTATGGGGTGATTTATACATAGGAAGCGCATGAACAGGGAGAAGAATTGCTAAGTGTGAGTGAATCTAAATATATAGATAGATATTAAATGGATATATATTTGGATGCCATCGATGGCTCTGGGGAGAATACATAGGGAATGAATACTTTAATATAGATGGTGCATGCACTTGGGATAATGTATCATCAAGGTTCATCGCTCATTGTTGTATCTGGACGGGGATGAGAATCATCCTTTAATTCATATTATACAATCTAATGGAACTATTAGAATGATAGAGTTATGGGTTTCCTATGATAATATTATCCTATTATGATACCGGTTCCATGGTCCACTGGAATGAATTTGTTGTTATTGATCCCAGCCAGTGCTACGTTGTCATTGAGACGAGGAATATACTTATATAGATAGATATATAAATCTAAATAGATATTCAATTAATTCATTGGGAAAGATCAGTCGCGTTATACCTTGGTCTAGAAAGAACATGCCAAACAGATTGAACCCCTTGCCTTATTCACTCACTTTGAACCAGGAAATTCACCTTGTCAATCCACTCGGGTTACACTTTACCTGACTAAAACAACCAACCCCAGGTGTGAATGCGGCCCATTATTCGTCAGTCAATATAAATAAATATATTGTGATATGGAATAGGAACATGGGAAGCACGAAGGAATGTCATAAAGGTATCGGTGCAAAGCTTACACTTGAGATGATTGTATATATAGATATATGTGGGTCTTGATCAATCCAATACCTGAACTTCAAGGGAAAGGAAAAGGGTTTTAAATTCATGTCATTTAAAGTATGCTACAATAATGAAGGAAGAAACTTGTTCCTGTGCCCTCGGTGCCGAGGTCATGAAATGAGACGATAACAAGTACAAGTCAATCCCAGTGCCAAGGTAACAAAGTTAGACTTGGCTTCTGAATCAAAGGTCATGAAATGAGCCAACATCAATGGAATTCTTTGAGTGTCTGAAAGGACCAGAGACGCTTTTACCGATGGAAGGACGATTTGATGGGGTAACCTGTTTCACCCAGTGGTGAATATCTGGTGTCACCCTTTTCCTCATAAGGCAAGTCTTCTTGATTAACCTGAACCGATTGAAAATGAGCTTGCTAACGTGACCCTTCCCCAATCACTATAGGGAGGAAGGTTATGGTCAAGCCCACTATCGATTGTTTGTGGCCAATCGATATTGGGTGGGATCTCATTATTAGTCAGTCAGTATAGCAATGCCCACCAGAGAACATAATCTAGTGGTAGGTAATTCCATATGGATGTATGGATGTGGGTATGAAACTTAGGTGAAGGAATAGGGGGAAGGAAATATTTTCCAAGAAATAAATCCTTATCATTCCAAAATATAATATATAAGAGAAATATCTATCTCATTCTTTCTTTTCGAATGATTAAAAAATAATAGTCTTTGGGGGACGCCTTCCTGAGTGTGGCTGAGAACCCTGATCATGTGCACAAGGGAGGCTCCCTTGGGTCTGAGTAGTAGTGTTATTAAGGGATAACCTAATTAAGGGATAATCTTTTAGTGGGAGCAACAAATGATTAGTGGGAGCAAGCCCCTCCTACTATTATGTAGGGAAAGCATCCCAAAATTCTAATAAGTATTAGAAAAGGTTAGGCCATAGGGAGGGTGAGTGAGAAATACATACTGGCCAGTGTGTGTATTGGGTCTGTTCAGGGACTGTACTGGAGGGTATGCATTGGTTGGGGTACGTTTGTAATAACATCTAACCGCATACGTTTATATAAACAATACCTTGCTTGAGGAAGGAGGTTGACCTGCTTGCCTGCATCGGGCAAGGAAAAAACCGGAAGGACTTTCTATTTCATGAAGAAAGGAGACAGTCCCTCTAGCCCTCCTCTAATTATCCCCCATCCACAGACCTTAACTAAAGACCTTATTTTATTATATTCTATCATTCCACTTTATTTCCTTCCTTTGTTCATTCGAATGCGCAAGAACAGAAGGGAGAAGGTGGAGTATGCCCGGGAACAAATGAGAACAGATGAAAACAGATTAAAATAGAAGGGATCAGCCAAAAAAAGGATAATCCATAGAACATATAGGTATATGGTTCCTTCCTTGATGGACTGAAGCACATGCAATAGGGAGGGAAAATCAACCAACCGTAATCAATCAATAGCTGGACGAGAGCACATGCCCCAACTAAGAGGGGGGATAAGAATAAGACGAAAGAAATATATAGGTGTCTATGATCCATGTTGAGATGCCCTCTAAATCATCAAATCATCAGAATATACCTTAGAATAACTTTATCCTTCTTTATCAGTTTGGATAAAGTGACTATAATCTAAATTACATCTAATCAATCTAGCATATCCAATCAGTTGTGGAGGAGCATCATCACAGTTTCGTGGGAGGACATTGTGTTGCAGGGCATGAACCATGTGATTTGACCCAATAGGATGGAGTACTTTAATTGCTTCAAATGGATATGGGAAAGGAATTTCATTTCGACTTGACCTAGAAATTTATTGTAGCATTGTCTCCGGGTGGGCTCACCAGGATCTTTCTTTCCATAACTTAGAGGTGTTTGCTAGGTTCTACCTTTCAATTTCCATATATATATGTTTGTACTCTTTTAGGGGTATCCCTATAGATAGAGGAAATACCTTATATATTCTCCTTAGTTTGTTTGTTTCCCACTGAATAGGATGGGGTTAGGGCTGGATTTACTTTGTAAATTCAGGAACCAATGGGCTTACTTAGTGACTAAATGATAAAGGAGATCATTAGAAGATCCTATGGTTGACCCATATGCATATATAGATGCATGGCCCAATCCAAAACTAGTAGCTTTGATAATATCCCTTGCATACCCATATCCATACCCCTTTAATAGCTACTAGCCCTTTCTATAGATGCTATAGTAGCAGGACTAGGTTTAGGTGGTTAAGAAGCATACATTGATCTTGTTGACCATAAATATTCAGATAAAAAATCATACCCCGCAACTTCCCTTCGCTCTGTTCCATACCTATAACAACCAAGAGCATCAAAGCCATAAACATACTCATATTAAAAGGTATATAAATACTTATATATTTAGTACACAAGATGCAATTCCTCTACATATACTGCTTATAGAGCTTTTGAACATACCCATACTGTAAGGCATAATGGGGAGCATTAAAGTAATACGCATACCCATTATTCAAGGAAGGGTAGGTGTATCGTAAGTGGATAAAGTGGGTCTAGTGGATGATGCGTATCAATATGTTTGTGAGTGAGATATAGAGCTAGCAACATAACTAGCCCGTAATATCATATTCTAAAGCTTGTCAGTTGTTTGTTACATATAATAAATATAATAGTCTATTATATATGAGTCAATGAATATTAAGGTAAGGAAAGTGCTTGACAGCTAAGGTCAGGAAAGAAATATTTCTCAGAAGCTTTCCAATCCCTCCTTGTGGGTATAAATAGTTCTTTACCTAATGAATAGTAAGAAATCTAGTTCAAAGTAAATAGAAAGTGAGCCAACCAAAGTAAAGGAAGGAAGGAAGTTCTTGAGACACCCCTTCCTCTTAACACCCAGATGACAAGTAAGAATGTAGGTTAGAAGGCAAGTCATAAGGTGAGCCCACCCCTGAACAATGATACGATAGATCTCCCACTCCTGAACAATGATACGATAGATCGATTCATGACCCACACCACTTAGGAGAGAACACCCCATCAAATCATGGGGAAAAATTATCTAGAATAGGGAAAAGGGAACAGTTACCGAAGCTAGTCATTGGGACTTAGACTATTATGGATGCATCCCTCGTGTCGTGCTGCTCATGGGCTTGCCAACCTACCAGCCATAGTTTCGGCAGGTTGATATATTACGTTCAGGCAGGTTGATCCCTTATCCCCTCTTACCCCGACCTTGTGCTACTATTTCACTAGATCCTCATCTTGTAATAGTTCGTGGGATGATAACCTTTTACCCTACCTCTTGACTGATTAATGTTGAACCCTACCTCTTGACTGATTCTACTGCCTATGATACATTATAAGGTGGTCATCCCTAATCAAACTTTAGGATGATACTCCCTTCCTTCGAAACTTCCCTTTCTTGCTAGTTCTTTCTTGGGATGGTACTCCCTTTCTTACTACTTCACGAGGAAGATCTATCACTAGCTACTCACACCCATAGCTATCTAAAACAATAGATCACCGAATCTAGGTTATCACCATTTAATAAATCATCATAAACTAATTGTACCATGTAACCAATATAACCTGATCTAAATCCAAGAAACCTTATCTTCCTACCTCTAGCTTTATTGAACCATGAGCCCTTCCCTATCGATCATAGTGAAGCAATATCACCGTCAACTACGTCTCGCTAACCAATGGTCCGAGAACAATCATTCTAACCTGAACTAAGCAATGGGAACTCAACCTCATCTCCCCTACCCCCAAGCAATGGAACAAACAATGAACCAGGAAATCTTGGAACAATAAATAGTGCAAGAAACCTTACCCACCTCTTGACTAATTAAGCGATTCTTATTTTCACCCTAACACTGCGAACCAAGATGTGTAAACTAGAACCTAGTATCACACCTACCCCATGCATGGTGTGTGAAACATCAATCAATCTAACCCGAACCAAGTTGTGGGAACTATCATTGGATCTTACTTATGCATACCATCAAAATCACTATCACTGCTCACTGCCTTCCCCCCGCACCCATACTGCATATCGCTAGCACTCTCACTTCTACTGCAACTAAGTAACACACTCTAAGGCACACTCCCTTCTGAGTGATTCCATGTGCTTCTTTCTGAAGGTAGGTCTCTTACTTACGATACATAGACCTAGGAATGGGAACACCTCAAGTACACTATCATGCCTACTTCTGTCTTACTTTAGGTTTTCTCGCTTTTCCATTCACCCAACGAACGCAAGAAAATATGTAACCCATGTCCTATACGAAAGAGTGGATAGACAAACTTGTTGCTAGAGTGAGGTGTCTAGCTCGTGGGGCAAGGAAATGGATGTGGATTGCTCACTTTTTCATTCTTACAACCCTGCAGGACTAATGAAGTCGGTGTTGGGAAAGTGTGTTGGGCTGCTGGGCTACTCGACTACTCGTTGCTACTCGGTTTGGATCATGGGCTTAGATACTTGGATACTTGGCTTCTCGGTTGGGATACTTGGTGGGGCTACTCGACTTTTCTTAGTTACTAGGCTACTCGACTTGGACACCTCGAGTTGGGATATTTGGATCGGCTATCAGTTCTACAAAAAAGGCCTCATTCACCATTCTCATCTAATAAAACCTCATCTTTAGGCAGTCCAAGAAGTGATTCATTGGGGGTACTCAAATGAATTTATTATTACTCAAGATTGGCCTCTCATGAACTTTCTCTCTCTATGAATCGACCAAACCACAACCATCGACCCTTGAACCTCAACCCTTGACCTTGACCCTTGAAAATCTACCCCATGCATACAAAACACCAAGTTTCTGCATATGATGAACCTTACACATACGAAACAATAGTTCATACATCGAATGGATTGAATATATGGATGACATGGCGATCATTACTTACAATGCACCTTTTAGGATCATTGACAGACAACATGGGTTCATTAACATAGGAAGGAAAGGTTGTACAAGTAAGAGAGGTAGATGATCTTTATAGTGATTGATTGATTTGATAGCCCACATCATCCGAGAGGGGTAGAAGTGGTCCCACTGACGAATGATTCCACAACCTCACTCACCGGAGAAGGGGATAAAGCCACCCGACATAGTTGACTCACCTTCACTACGTGTCACATCCATCCAACAAGGGAAGAAGATACTGGGGACGAGAAGAAGCTATGACACTGGAAGGGCCCCACCCAACATAGCCCAATGAAGAGCATAGAACCTACCCACCCTACCTGCCATAGCACCATAGCATCATATCCCCTTACGAGACAAAATACCTGATAGAAGAGATTGACAGAGGGTTTCCAATATCTGATCAAAGAAATCCATAAGGTAGTTATTGACATAAAAATATACTTTTCAATAGTCGATCAATAGCTGATCATTGTAAGTCGCTCAATCAATAGTCAATCTAGGAGGTGATCCGAGGTGGTGATCACTTGATGTTGGTACTTTATGAAGTCGATACATGTAGGTGGTGATGTACTTGATGAATGGTTGTTATTCACTCGCCTCTAATCCGATGGGCATTATTATACAATGGGCCAAGCTACTCAACTAGGCTATGCTAATAAACTGGGCCCTAATCACATGGGCTATTCAATGGGTCTACTCAATGGGCCTAATCCACAGGGAGTGAAAGAATCCATGGAAGCTATAATATACTATAATACACTAGGCTAATACCCTAATCCAATGGGAATAAATCATGGTGATACTCCTATAGTGATCCAATGGGAATCAATGGGAATAATACTACAGAGGAGGATATCATCTACAAAGGCGCATACTCATACAAAGAAACATAGAGGTACATGTAGAGAGAGGTTGGTTATACTATGAGGTTACACGTTGAGCTATGATGCATGGATGAGGTTACACAATTGAGGTTTCCATGATGAGGGAGGATGAGTATTCCTTGAGCTACAACACAGAGCTACACATACCGCATAGACACACTGATTTCCAGGAAGTATGTAACACTCATACCAGCTAGTCAATAAGGAGTCTCAGTCGAAGGTTTTCACACTTTGCATTAATTACGATGCACCCATTTAGGATCATGCAACAAACACATACCAGCATATGGTAGAACGAGGGCCAAGTTGGTGAGTCACAATCATTGGTTCATTGACGATAGTCGATTAGAGCCAAGGGGTTCGAAGCCCATGGTCGATGGATAGCCTGCAGTCAATCAGTCGATGACAGATGTCGATGTCGATAGTTGATATCAAGAGTTGATGCCAAGAGTAAATTCCATTCATAGGACCAGGGGGCGTCCTTATAGATAAGCCCATATCCAATTATATCCAAATCCACTATTTCATATAGAATCCCTGTTCATTTGGAATCCTTGGTTCATCGCATATTTAACGTCAGTCTGTGTTAGGAGGTTTTATTTCCCCATAGCATCCATAACTATACCCTCGACACTTAACCTTGAACTATATACAAAAAAATATACCCTCACACCTAGACCCTTGACCTCAAACTCAAATCCCCTACCCTACAAATATCTCGACCTTAACCCTCAACTCAACTCACTTAACAATACATAAAAATAGATCTACTTGGGTTGGATGAAAGAAGGAACAAGGAAGGAATGCCAATGTATTACAACAATGATATAAAGATGCTCTAATCATGTAAAAAATCCAATAGGAACCGGGACCCCATTGAGGCACCCAAAACAAAGAATTCACTGTGCTATGTTCCCCTCTGTAAACACCCAAATTCCTCGGAGCTCATCACTCTAGAATGGACTGAGGCTTAAGGCACTAGAGAAAGATAATAGTACTTTCTATTTCTCTACAGAGTTTGTTAATAAGTCTACAAGAAGAGTTCTCTCTTATCATTTAGCCTCACCTAACACGAGGATGAGGATTACCACAAGCCATAGAATATTAACATAGCCTATCACAAGAAGCTTAACCTAGCCTATCACAAGAAGATGCACAATATTACTTTCAGTTGTTCAACCTTTGGGGGTTGATCAATTTTTAGGAGGTTGATCATTAGTCTTATGCTGGGAGATGAGGAAGTAGTAGAAGGAGAGGGATGGAAAAACAAACAACATATATTTATTTGATTGAGGGCCAGTTGAGAGCGATGGGCCTACGAACGATGCTAATAGATTAAACCCCAACAGATGGAGAGGGAATGGGACAGACAGACATGTGGAAGGTATGGGGCCTATACATAACGAAGGGGTCGTCATACATCATTGGATGTTGTTATGATTATTCCTACTTATGTTGATATGCAATAAGAGGAAGGATCTTAGTTCAAATGATGGTGCAACATGGGAAGTTGCTTAGCGTATTATTGTATAATTACGTATATAAAGCAAGATGAAAGATATTCTCTTCATTTTGACTATGTCCCCATACACCTGTTGAGGTTCATAGGCCATAACAAAAAGACATTTAGGTACGTCAGGGACATTGAGCTAGTCACGTTAGTCAAGGAGGGAATACCAACTAGGGAGGTGGTCGGGTGATGCTTTCCCAAAGAGTTCTTTCTTGATTTCCCACACATCTACAAGGAGGGGTGGGTACAATGGATGGACAAAGCCGAGAGTATCATTGCTAGAATATATTTTCTATAAGCTCTAGTCATTTGGACAAGAGTAAGGAACAAGAAATCACAGGTATTCCTTTTTAGTATTTTTCTCCATGTTGGGAGGGATGGCTTCATTTTCTCTCGCCGTTTTCTAGCTAGGACGCGTTGCTAGAACATTAGGCTTGACAAAGAAACTATGTGTAGTTGGCTATTGATAAATTATTTAGTCTAATGATGATTTTGTTCGGGTTGTTGTCAACGATAGCTAGGAAGTTGTGCGAGGAGGTAAATACCCAATCTCATTCCCAGGAGAGGTGGTCATTTACAAGAGGTGATCGCCGAGTTAAAGGCCCAGTTGATGTCGAAGAAGGACAAGTTGATTTATTTCTTTATCATAATTGTTGGGAGTAAGGAGCCAGGAATGAATGAGAGGAAACAAACCCATGTTACCAACAAACAACAAGAAATGGACCAAAAGCATTCGAGAATGGAAACTACTAATCACAACTACTGATGCACTAAAAATAGTTAGTCTTATAGTCATGGTTCATACTACTTAAGACTTACTCTGTGGAACCTACAGAAAGGATGGAGGCAAGTAAGAAAGAAAGTACAGTACCAATCTCCTCTATATCTCTAGAAATATAGACATATCTAGAAATCCATACATCTCTATAGGTGCACATCACACAATAAACATTCAATCCATATGGGTATGAACTAGAGTAGATTTAGTTAGATCCCTATGGAGTCTAGTTTCGTTCAATCTTGTCGTAAGTTCCCCATAGAGTGAAAAAACCTTAAGCAATCAGTTCCATAGCCTTAGTTCCAATTAACCTTAAACGAGATTGATTTATAGTCAATGCCTATGGGAAACTCTAAGCTATAATCCACATAGAAGTGAAGTCTACATGAAGCCATATATATGTTCAATCATTAGAGATAAAATAGATTTGGTTGGACAAGATGACAACTTCTTATGATACTAGTGATACTAACATCTCTACGTGTTGCATCTCTATGTTATAACAATTGCTTAGAGCCTAGTCGTTTCTGGGAAGGAATTCATTACTCTATGGAACTTACACTATAACTAGGGCTAAGAATATCTTATGATTATTCACTTACTCTCAAGGATACAGGAAGGTTACTAGTTTCTTTTGAAATGAATGGCGAAAAATAATGGAGACTGGAGAGAGAGAAATCTCATTTCATTCTAATAACATATAGTTCTAGATTAATAGTATATGGAAGACTTGTTATAAATCTAGAATAATTTTTTCATTGTAGCTCAGGGGAACTAGATAGCTTCTTCGTCGTAGCTCATGGGACTAGATAAGAATCAATTACATCATAGTGACTTGCTCATCACTACTTATGGGAATAGGAAGGAGTCATGACTCAATAAGCATCCATCACAAGTAAGGAGATGAAAGTAGACCTTATCCAACTTCGCTCTCTAACAATTCAATAACTAACAAGGCTAAGAAAAAAGTAAGAAAGCAAGAAAGAGAGACCTTAAGGCCTTACTCCACGAGACTAGGGACTAAGACATGAGACTCGATACACTACTGAAGCTATTATCTTAGGGAAGCATGAGGTTAAGACTAATCCCGTACCACTAGGCAAGGGACTAGGGAATACTATAGGGATGGTACAAACACTAATACTATTTACCATATTGCAGTCTATAGTGCATGGAGATTAAGGCAGTCCTCTAGCTAGTAGAGGAAATTAAGAAGGGATAAAGCTTATAGTTTGGCTTCACTCTATGGCTTGTCTCTAGAGCTAGTTAGTACCACCGGAATTTCTATGTCCTTAGGGAAAGTCTAGAAGACTAAGGATTTAACTACAGATAGATATATAAATCTAAGTTCTATATGTTCTGATTCCATTCCATTTAAACCATCATGTGCAACATGCTTGTACCGTAGCTATTGTGTTTTTACGCTATGAAGAGTAAGAAGAGTAACAAGCGGATATAAGAGGATATGTTATATAAGTAGCTATGAGGAAACATGTATGTTGATATGTGGACTAGTGGGTACGACGACCTATTGGGAATGAAGTGTAGGTCACAAAGTATAGGTGACTCACGTATAACTTGGCACAAACACCATCCTATGTTTGGCGAGATGAAATAATTTTCTTTGAGCTCGAGAGCCTCGATGTTGATGTTTTACAAGAGGCTAGAGCTAGGGAGAGGGGAGATACAAAGTCTTCTTGGAAGGGGGCCTTGATAGAGACAAGGTTAGGGAGGCTGAGCCTTTAACCCGAATCTTAGAGCTAACAACTCACCAAGTAAGGCCACCCGACATATGAGATAAGAGAAGGCCCCTATCGAAACACCAAAAGATATTGAGTATGTTACCATGTTCCCCTCCAGAATATAAATAAGGCCCCATTGGGAAGCAGGTCACTCATCATTCCCAACCCTAACGCTAAACCTAGGGAATACCCAGGAAGGAACACACTAGGCTTTATAAGAAATCAAGCGGGGATACTCGAAATAATTCGATGCTTTCTCTCGGGTATCAGGTAGAATTAGCTCACTATGGGCTCCATGGTATCGGCTAGCGATAATGGTAATCAGGACCTCCTTTCCCTTACTGGGGCTCAAATTGCCGGCATAGACATTCATAGACCAGTGGGGACTGATGGTCATTGGATGGAAATGATTTATGACCCTTCACATGTGCATTGTAAGTAATGCCATCATATCAATCAATTCTAGAACATTTCCCTGAAGTGCAGTGTATTAGTAGATTCGATCAACTGAGCAACCCGATAGCTCAGCCCATCCCAACCCAGTGTATTAGAGCTCCGTACGCCCAATGTATTAGCCCAACATAGTGTATTAGAAAGTGGTGAGCTCCTTATTGGTTCCCATACATACAAGAATACATCCAAGAATAAATCCTCCGTCGATTAGTTATAAAACATACAATAAAACACCGACTCTTGACATGGAGTACCAACATAGAGTACCAGGATCGACTCTTTTCATAGAGTAGCATAATATAATAATCACATGGCGTTTTCCACTCTCATACTATTTATCCAACCTTTCTTTATTCTTATTGCTTATTTTTCCTTCTTTTTTAGGGTTACAATGAGATAGATGATCTCACATTACTTACTTTCTCGCTTGCTTATCACTGACCTTGTTCATTGCCCACCTACCTTATTGCTCCCCTTTAGAGAATAATTTCTTTTCACCTTATCTTGATGAATTCAAACTTGCTTTACCTTGATATGATGGATGACCCGATGAGTGTTATTTCCTATGGGCTCAGGTGTGATACGTTCTTTTCCAATAATGCGAGTTCTGATTCCGATGATTATTATGTTTCCCTTATTCGTGATTGGTATACTCGTGGGGGTGATTCTATTTCAACTTTTTATGCTTTTCCTTGGCTGTAGAGTTAGAGGTATGGGTTTTCTACTTGTGCTACTGCATCTGCTTCCCCCGCTGCTGAAGTCAACGTCGTGCCACTTAATTATGTATGGTCATGTAGATCAAGTAACCAAACTATTATCCCCGCTACTTATGTGCCTCATGTAGCCTCTCTGTCCCGGATTGCTACTTACTTTAGTGCCCGATTCCCTCTCTCTCCCACTACTTAGTTCCCTCTGTGAGTGTCTTGGATCGCTTAATCAAATCCATCACCGAGCATGTTACCACACCCTTGTCGATAAAAGTGAGTGGTAAATTCAGTAAGCAAAGGTGGGGTATCAAGAGGATATAGAGAGAATGTGAACCTGGTCCATCCATAAGGAGAATGTTAGATATTAATTAGAGATAAGGAGAATAAAGAGATAACTAGGAGTGATTTTAGGAGTGCTTTTAGGATGGTTGAGGGAAATTGACTTTTATTAAAATTAAATGTGGATTTAATTTTGCAAATTGGGGAAAGGGTGACAAGTGTAAGGGGGAGATAATTCTAAATTATTTTAAGTAAAAGCTAATTAATTGTGCAAGTGGAGATGAGCTATGGGAAAAATTCTATAAAACAAATGGCCAAGATGAGCAATGGATCGTCAGAAATTATGGGAAAAGTTATGTTGCATAAATTTTGATTGGTTTTACTTATGAGAGCCAGTTACGGTATTATTTTTAAATTTGTAAATTATGATAAGATTAATTTGTAATGAGTTAAACTTGCAATTCTCCATGAACTGTTAATACTAAGAAAATGATATTGATTTAATTCAAACAAACTTCTCTGTGCGCACCTTCTATTCGATATCGAGGCCTTAGCTCTGTTGGTGGCTACATTGAATTTAAGGCAAGTAATGGAGCGTTTAGTAATTTGTTTCCTCAGTTTCTTTGGCGCGTAAATTCGTGTGCTGATGAAAAACAATTAATCATTGTAGCAAGTCTTTTAATTCAGATATGTCCAGCGTAGTCGATGGATAGCTTGAATTTTTTTCAGAGGGTTCTTATCATTTGTTAGTCTGTCAACCAATCTTGGAGTCTGTGTGCTGGTTGGATTGAAGACTGATCAGTTTCCTCGAAACCCCGGCCATAGGCGCGACTTTCCTCAACCTGCGATTTTCACCTGGCTCTGCGCGATCCCTGGGATGACTGTTCCTTACATCACAATTATGTGTTGAGCGTCTGGCATTCCATGCATGCGGTTCATGAGCACCGCCAAATCCCTCACCTCTTCTTGCCAGTTTTGACCAATTTTCTTGCTCGCGATTATCCTTAAAGGTTTAGACGGTTTCCCACATTTTCTTACGATGCTATGCACAGCGTTTTTCGCTGGCAAATTCTTGTCGCAAAGCTCCGCTCACACAGAATATGGCACTGGGAATTTTCTATTTCGTGTACGTTGGTGACATTAAACGCCCAATGATCTAACCGCTGGATACACTGAAGGACGTGGAGTGAAACATCAACCTTCCATATAAAATGATATAGTGCATCGCCGCTCGAGAATAAACCCTCCCTGGTTGTTGTTTTGTGAAGATCTGATATTTTCACATTGTAAATCCCTGCGCATTTCCCCTCCGTCTCTCTCTGGTCTCTTTTCATTGTATCATGTCGGGGTTGGCATCTCTTTATTTTTTAATTCTCTTTGTCAACCTTGTTCTCAAACATTTTTCAATTGTATATCCTACTAGCATTGCCCCTAAACCTAGGCGCAAAAAGTTACATTTCCAAATTTGATGTGTAATTGGTAATGGATAATCTTCATTGTTATGTTTAGGAGCATTAGCGTGTTATTGACCTTACCAGTGTCCTCTAGATGTGTCTCTTTATTCTGCCTAGCGTTCATTCTAATTAGAAAGTGGTGCATTTCCATTTGGAATCCAATGTCTCGTTACTTGCTCCCCTACGATTCTAGAATCTGTTCCTTAGTATATAGAAACAAGTTTAAGTACATTGTTCCTTTTACACAGGTTCGAGCGATCGTAAACTATTTTAGTTCTTCCATAATTGGTAGAACTCAATCCCAGCTTAATGCTCTGAAAGTTTCCTTAATTGTAAAAATGGCATGTTAATTGTATGGATGATATTTCTAGATACTCTCACTCCTATTTAAGCATGTCGTTGCTAAAATATGTCCATTGGGTTCTTAACTAATCATGTGGTAGTGTAGATTTTGACTATTGTGATGATAATAAACATTATCTTCCTAAGGAGAGTTTATTGAAATTTAATTATCTAAAGATAAACTCAGCAGTTCAAACTAGTTGAATGCACATGGTTTTAGATGTTGTTGGAATTTGACGCCGACACACGCTCCCTCCACAACCCGCAGGTCGAAAGGTCCACGTCAACACAAGATCTTCCCTTTTTACCGGCCTGAAGAACTCGAACGGCTCTTCTATTTCCCTGTCGTGAAATCTACACCCACAATAGACTCTCACGGGATCCCCTCTTTGCACTTGGGAGATCGGGTTTCGCAACTTCGCGAATTCAATGGTCAAGCGTTGGTCTCTTGAATCCTCGAAACCCGACAACAGTCAACGCTGACCCTTCTCTTTTCTTTTCAGGATTTTCCTGATCCCGATTTCGGTAGTTGCGGTGTCGAGTAACTTGCTTCTCCGACTCCCGAATCCTGATTTTTTGAAATTCCGACACGCTCGCACAGGTGACCCTTCAACGGTCCTTTCACCCTGTCGGCACTTTGGACTTCGCAATATTGCGAATCCTAATGCAAAGTTTTTGGGACTTCATTTTCCACGAAATTCCGAAATGGTCAACGGAGTTTGACTCCGTGTCAATGGTATGCAACCTGTCCACTTGCTGACTCCTTTGTGGCCCACACAAATCCTCTTGGCTTTCGGGATATCGCGTTTCAGAATATCGCGATTCCTACTGCAATGTTTACGGGACTTCCACCCATGAAAACCCGAGACACGTATTCGCATATAAATCTAATGGCCCTTGTGGCTTGGATCTATGGTCCTACTCCTCCTGAGCTTAGAACCCTTCGATGTTTTCTTCGTAAATCCTCTGCTTCTCTATGAGATCTGATGGCTCACGGGACTTCATGAATTCTCCTTAGAGAATTCCGACCATCCGTCCTTTTCTCTGAGAACCTCCTGGGTTCAACGTCGCTACGCTTTCTTCGACCACTTTGAAGACTTAGTCTCTTCGTCTCCCTTCAACAAATTTGAAGGCTTCAGATACTTCTGAGCTTTCCATGACTCTGCATCTTTTGGAAATCTTTTGCGCGCACTCCTTGCAGCAACCCTCAAATGCTTCCAAGTGCTTCACTTTTTCGACTCCGCGCACACCTGCAGCAACAGTCTCTAAATCCTTCTCTTTGGTTTGCAACCTTGAGACTTCACTTGGCCTGCGCACTTCTTGCACGGCTCCTATACCTATCTGCACTTCTGTGGAAATGAGAACAAAAGCTCTCTCTCCTGAGCTTTCAGAGACAAACCTCTGAACCTTTTGTCAACGCACTCCTTGTGGACACTTCAACTGCACTCCTTGCAGGAACTCTTGCTCAGATAGAGAAACCATTGAAACTCATTTCACTACCCTTTCCTCTCAGATTTCAAACATTCGATAAGAAATCATTCATACATAGCATAAAAGTAATTGCATGACAGAAAGAGTAAAACATTCATGAGCATAACCTTCAAAGATGCATACACAGAGAATATATGAACACCATGAATCTGAATCACAGCTTTCTTTGTATTAATTCAGAACTTTTGTACATGGAGTCTGCTACACAGCTCTCTGTTTCTCTTCTATGCTCATAATACACTAATGTTGTCTGCTCTTATGCTACAATGTACAATGAGGGTGTCTATATCCCGTTTCCCTCTTGCGCTCTAAAACTGTCTAATCTAGAATTGAATTCCATCTACTTTACATTAACTACCATAAATGTCTTCCACCTACTAAGGACGAGAGCGAATAGCTCAAGGTCCATTTACATTTTCCTAGTGCGCTTCTTCTCAACGACTTCATTTAAGGTTGTGCATCAACTTCAAGGTAATTTCAAAATTTGTGCTGGCACTTGTCCAGTTGCCTTTTGTCTCTGCGCCAGCTCGCTTGAGATGCTCCTGCATCATACTCCCTGGCTTGAAAAATTTCATGGAATCCTGTCCATGAGCTCACGCACTGTGTGTCCATGCTTCTGGATCTCTGCTTCGTTCTCCCAGCTGGCATCTTCAACTGGATGGTTCTTCCACTTGACCAAATATTCAAGATATTGTTTCCGCCTGGTCTTTTTGCTCACTCTTTGGTCCAGTATGCGCTCCATCTGCGACTTATCTACAACTGACATCTGCTTTGTCCACTGGATCACTGGATTCTCATCTCCTGTCCCTGCTTCCCCAGCTTTATATGGTTACAAATCCGAGATATTGAATATCAGAGAAATTTTGATCCCATCGGGTAATTCAATCTTGTAAGCATTTGCCCCAAATTTCTTCAAGACCCTACATGGCCCGATTTTCTTCATCTTCATCTTATTATATGTTCCTTTTGGGAATCTTTCCTTCCTCAAATGCGCCAGAATCAAGTCACCAACTTCAAACTGAAGTTGTCTTCTGTGCTAATTTGTTTTACGCTTGTATTCCTGGCTTGAATTCAACAGTCACTCCTTCAACCGGCTGTGAAGTTCTTTCATCGCCTCTGCGAATTCTTCTGCACTAGCACTCCTAGTCGCAGTCTATTCTGAATCCCTCAATTTCAAAATTCCTCTCGGCTGCATGCCATAGACAATCTAAAATGGACTCTGCCCTGTGCTCCTGTTAACTGAGTCATTATAAGCAAACTCTGTCTGTGGTAATATGTTGTCCCACTGGCTATGGTGTTCTGTCACCAGGCTTCTTAGCAAGTCTCCCAGACTTATGTTTACCACTTCTATCTGTCTATCCGTCTAAGGATGATAAGCCGAACTAAATGACAAGTTAGTTCCTAGCTTCTTCCATAAGGTCCTCCAAAAATTCCCTATGAACTTAGTGTCTCGATCCGAAACTATACTTTTTGGTAAGCCATGAAGTCGAATGACCTCTTTGAAAAACAGACTCGCAATGTGAGTTGCGTCACTGGACTTATGACATGGAATGAAGTGTGCCATCTTGGAAAACCTATCCACTACCACAAATATTGAATCAGAACCTCTTTGTGTTCTTGGCAACCCCAATACAAAATCCATGCTAATTGCATCCCACAGCCTCTCAGGTATGGGCAATGGCTGATAAAACCCTGCATTCTGTCTCCTTTCCTTTGAATGCTGGCAAATTTTGCATCTGTCCACGAATCTCTTGACATCTGCTCGCATTCTCGTCCAAAAATATGACTCATTCAGTTTTGCGAATGTCTTGTCGTGACCAAAGTGTCCTGCCAATCCTCTGCTGTGTTTCTCCTTTAACAAGTTCTCTCTCATGGAGCATTTTGGAATACACAGTTGATTACCCTTAAACAGTAATCCTTCCTGGATCATGTATTCTATCCATTGGCCTCTATCCCTGAGAATCGAATTCTCAGTTGCTTCATACGTCTCTTTAAAATCCTGATCATCTGTGTACATGTCTCTGAGATCATCAAAACCCAACGTTTTGACTTTGAACTTCTGCAACAGCAAACACTTCCTGCTCAAAGCATCAGCAACTTTGTTAGCAGTACCAGAAATATGTTTAATCACAAAAGTGAAATTATGCATATATTCCACCCATTTGACATGCCTCTGATTCAACTTTTCCTATTGAGTCACAAACTGCAGTGCATGATTGTCACTGTAGAAGACAAATTCTTTTGGGATCAAATAATGCCTCCATTTCTTCAATGCTTGTATGATAGCATAGAACTCCTTGTCATATGTGGAGTACTTCACCTTCGCTTCATGCAGCTTCTTGCTGAAGTATGCTATTGGCCTGTCTTCTTGACTCAAGACTGCCCCGATTGCAAATCCACTTGCATCGCATTTCACTTGAAATGTCTTTTGAAAATCCAGCAACACCAAAACTAGTTGTTCCGTAATCTTCCTCTTCAACAGATTAAAACTCTTCTCAGCTTCTTCTGTCCAATGAAAAGACTTGTGTCTTTTCTTCACTGTATCCATCATTGCTGCGCTAATTCCACTAAAATTCCTGATGAACTTTCGGTAGAAACTAGCCAATCCGTGAAAACTTCTCACCTCAAAGATATTCTTCAGTGATGGCCAATTATTGATCACTTCCACCTTATCTAGATCCATCCTCAATTCATCTGCAGAAATAACAAATCCCAAGTAAGTGAGCTTTGTCTTCATGAATGAGGACTTCTTCATATTTATCAACAGCTTCTCCTGTTGTAATCTCTGCATCACTGTAGCCAAATGTTTCAGATGCTCTGCCACTGTTTTACTGTAAATCAGTATGTCGTCTAAATACACAATGACAAATTTTCCGATGAACTCCCTCAGGACTTCATTCATCAACCTCATGAAGGTACTCGGCGCATTTGTTAAGACAAACAGCATAACAAGCCATTCATACAATCCTTCGTTTGTTTTGAATGTTGTCTTCCATTCGTCACCTTCTCTCATGCAGATTTGATGATAACCTCTTTTCAAATCAATCTTTGAAAAATACTTTGCTCCACTCAAGCAATCCATTAGATCATCCATCCTCGGCAATGGAAATCTGTACCTTATGGTTATCTTATTAATCACCCCCGAGTCAGTACACATCCTCCACCCTTCGTCTTTCTTCGGACTGAGTACTGTTGGAACAACACACGGACTCAAGCTCTCCCTGACCAAACCTTTGTCCAACAACTCCTGGACTTGTCTCTTGACCTCTTCATTCTCTTGCGGCGTCAATCTATATGCGGATTTATTTGGTAAACTAGCTCTTGGTATGAGATCAATATGATGACTCACACTTATGATCGGTGGCAACGAACGAGGTAATTCGTCCACTATTATATCAACGAACTCTTCCAGCAGTTCCTGAACTTCTTCCGGTAAATCATCCACTCCTGTGCCGCTCAAACAAATTCTTGGTTTCCTAACCACAATGAACTGTGTATCTTTCTTCTTCTTAACCTCTGTAAGAAGTTCCTTCCCACTCATGAGAAGTACAGTGTTTCTTACTCCCGGTTTCACCTCCTTATTCTTAATTGGAAGAAACATGTGAGTCCTCTCATTCTTCTCTAGGGTGTATGTGTTCATTCTCCCATCATGAATCACATTCATGTCATGTTGCCATGGTCTACCCAACAATAGATGAAAAACATCCAAGGAATAACATCACATAATATCTTATCATTATATCCTCTTATCTTAAATTCAACTAAACATTGTTTAGTGAGAGTTACCTGATGTCCTTTTTGTAGCCATGAAATTCTATACGGGCTTGGATGATCAATCGTCTCCAGCTCCAGCTTTTCTACAATCTCCATAGAAACGAGATTATTTGTGCTACCACTGTCTACAATAACCTTTCATACCCTATCCTTGGTCTTGCAAGCAGTCTGGAAAAGTCTGGTCCTTTGGATTGAACTCTCCACCTCCTTCTCTGGTGTCAAAAGAGATTTTCGCATCATCAACAATCTTCCGCCTTCCACATCTTCTGCCTCAACATCCCACCTCTGTGCTTCGTAAATGTGAGCTTCTCCACTCTCCTTCTTTTTATCTGGACACTCGTAAGAGTTGTTCCCATTCTTTCCACATGTGAAGCATGTTATGACTCCACCTCTTCCTCTTCCTCTACCTCTAGTACGAGGAAAAGTATTGTTATCAGCATAATCTCCTCTCTGCTCAGTATGCTGCCCTCACTGTGAACTTCCACCTCTCTCAGTTCGAGTCTGAGGTTTCTTCCAGTCCTCCTTAGGCTTCTGATATTTGTCCTGGGCAACTGATTTTCCTCTGGGCTGACTTCTGCCTCGGCCTCTCTGACCCTGCTTTCGGCTCAGCTTCTCTTCCGCTCTTAGAGCCATCTGATAAGCATCTTCCACCATTCGGATGGTTACCATGCTAATCTCATCTTGAATATCATATCTCAGACCATTCAGGTATCTGGATACTTTTTCATCATCGCTCTCCCGATGACCTGCCCTGATATTCAACCTGTAGAATTCCTCAGTGTACTCCTTTACTGTCATCAGCTTCTGTCTTAGGTTTTGCATCCTCCTTAATAGAGTAATTTGATAATCTCTGCGAATGAATTTCGCCTTCATCTTCGCAATCATTCTGTCCCAACTCTTGATCTTTTGCTTGCCCTTGCAGCGTCTGTCAACTTGTAGCTCATCCCACCACAATGTTGCATGTCCCTTCAATCTTGTGACAACATGCTTGACTTTCTTATCTTTTTCGACATCTTCATAGTCAAAATATGTGTCTAGAGCTCTAATCCAGTCTAGAAGCTCCTCTGCATCCATATTTCCCTCATAAATTGGAATGTCCATCTTCGCTCTTGCACCCATTCTTGCAATAGCTTTAATCAAATGTTCGTTTGATGCATCTTCAGCTGCAACTTCTTCTTCACGTTCAGCCTCAATCTCACTCTCAGAATCATTAAGATCCCCAGCACTGACTGTGTGTCTTTGTGTTGTCTCCATGTCTTCGAGTCTAGCTCGTAGATCATGCATCTCTCTTTCCATAGCTAGATCTGTCATCTCCATGCCCCTTCTTCTCGACATTTCCCTATCCTCTGGTGGATCGGGTGTTTGCCTATCCCTTCTCCTTAGTGGCATGGTGAATTCTCTTTCTTCTTTGCTACAGAAAACAAAGAACCTTTCTGCGCTCTGATACCAAATTGACGCTGACGCACGCTCCCTCCACAACCCGCAGGTTGAAAGGTCCACGTCAGCACAGGATCTTCCCTTTTTACCGGCCTGAAGAATTCTAACGGCTCTTCTATTTCCCTGTCGAGAAATCTGCACCAACAGTAGACTCTCACGGGATCCCCTCTTTGCACTTGGGAGATCAGGTTTCGCAACTTCACGAATTCAGTGGTCAAGGATTGGTCTCTTGAATCCTTGAAACCCGACAATAGTCAATGCTGACCCTTCTCTTTTCTTTTCGGGATTTTCCTGATCGCAATTTCGACAGTCGCGGTGTCGAGTAACTTGCTTCTCTGACTCCCGAATCCTGATTTTCTGAAATTGCGACACGCTCGCATAGGTGACCCTTCAACTATCCTTTCGCCATGTTGACACTTTGGACTTTGCAATATCACGAATCCTAATGCAAATTTTTTGGGACTTCACTTTCCACGAAACTCCGAAATAGTCAACGGAGTTTGACTTCGTGTCAATGGTACGTCACCTGTCCACTTGCTGACTCCTCCGCGGCCCACACAAATCCTCTTGGCTTTCGGGATATCGCGTTTCGGAATATCGTGATTCCTGCTGCAATGTTTACGGGACTTCCACCCACGAAAACCCGATACATGTATCCACGTGTAAATCCAACGACCCTTGTGGCTTGGATCTATGGTCCTACTCCTCCTAAGCTTAGAACCCTTCGATGCTTTCACCGTAACTCCTTTGCTTCTCTGTGAGATCTAACGGCTCGCGGGACTTCGCGAATTCTCCTCAGAGAATTTCGATCGTCCGTCTTTTTCTCTAAGAACCTCCTAGGTTCAATGTTGCTACGCTTTCTTCGACCAATTTGAAGACTTAGTCTCTTCGTCTCCCTTCAACAACTTTGAAGGCTTCAGATACTTCTGATCTTTCCATGACTCTGCATCTTTTGGAAAGATTTTGCACACACTCCTTGTGGTAACCCTCAAACACTTCCAAGTACTTGACTTTTTCGACTCCGCGTACACCTGCAGCAGCAGTCTCTAAATCCTTCTCTTAGGTTCACAACCTTGAGACTTCACTTGTCCTGCGCACTTCTTGCATGACTCCTATGCCTGTCTGCACTTCTGTGGAAATGAGAACAAAATCTCTCTCTCCTGAGCTTTCAGAGACAAACCTTTGAACCTTTTGTCAACGCACTCCTTGCGGACACTTCAACTGCACTCCTTGCAGGAACTCTTGCTCAGATAGAGAAACAATTGAAACTCATTTCACTACCCTTTCCTCTCAGATTTCAAACATTCAATAAGAAATCATCCATACATAGCATAAAATCAATTGCATGACAGAAAGAGTAAAACATTCATGAGCATAACCTTCAAAGATGCATACACAGAGAATATATGAACACCATGAGTCTAAATCACAACTTTCTTTGTATTAATTCAGAACTTTTGTACATGGAGTCTGCTACACAGCTCTCTGTTTCTCTTCTATGCTCATAATACACTAATGTTGTCTGCTCTTATGTTACAATGTACAATGAGGTTGTCTATATCCTGTTTCCCTCTTGCGCTCTAAAACTGTCTAATCTAGAATTGAATTCTATCTACTTTACATTAACTACCATAAATGCCTTCCACCTACTAAGGAAGAGAGAGAATGGCGCAAGGTCCATTTACATTTTCCTAGTGCGCTTCTTCTCAACGACTTCATTTAAGATTGCACATCAACTTCAAGGTAATTTCAAAATTTGCACTAGCACTTGTCCAACTACCTTTTGTCTCCACGTCGGCTCGCTTAAGATGCTCCTGCATCAGAATTTTTGGTGAAATCTGTACAAATGGCCACTAGCCATTCATATGTTCCATTATGAACTTGTAAGTATAGGGCCCCTTGGAGAAGGGATTAGCCCAGGTTTGTCTACAACTTCATAGTAACTAGCCACCCAAATTGAAGTCTTTTGGCATACTAATTTCCATGTACAAATAAAGAATTTAGTCTTGCTTCAAGAGGTTCTCTTAGACCATTTTCACTTGTGTATTATGGTTGAAATTAAATCCTTAAAGTTTAAAATTTTTGACTTCGAGAATTTTAATATCATTTAGAGGTATAGGTAGAACTTACACTAAAACATGGCTGGATTTAAGACTTAGTTAGATAGATTCATCTTTACTCTTGTATATAGAAGGAAGGAAGGAATTTATGTTATGGTATTAATGTATATGTTTAAACATCGTACCTTGGGAATGAAAGATTGGAATACAAATGATGTCAATGTATGATTGTTTTAGAAGTTTTTTTACCTTGCGCATGAAAATAAAGTTGACGAGTACTCTTGCGCCATGAAAAATAAGTTCGTGATGAATCTCGCGTCATGAAATAATGCTGATGTGTAACGAGTTATGTAATTATCTTAGCCTTGTGCCTGTAATTATGTGAATGTATGATTGTTATAAAAAATGGTTCACTCTTGCGCCATGAATTTTATGCGATGTCTGATTGGCTATGTGATTTGATTTTCTTGCGCCATGAAGTAAAATTGATTATTACTCTTACACCTTGAAATTAATGTGGTGTATGATTGGTTATGTAAATAATTTACTCTTGTGACCTTAAATAAAATTGATGTATGACCGTTTTAATGATTAGATTATCTTGTGCCATTACAATCATTTTGATGTTGACTGATTTAGTAATTATATTACTCTTGCGCCATGATTACTTGATAGATGAGCTTGATTGTTGATCTAATCGGATTTCGACTTGATTGTATTAGTGGGATTTAGATACCTCCTTGTTCCATAGAACAATCACTAGCCCTAAGACCTTAAGTGGTCAAAATCAATCAGATAATTCATGGGCTTAAGTGTTGCTTATGTGTCCTGGAGGTCCTAATCATGCAAGATAGGTTGGGCGGGTAGTTATTTCATATTCAGTGACATGGTTGATCATTATTTATATTTCTTTGGCTGATTGAGATGTGTTGAACTGCGTCGCTATCTATGTTTATATGTTGAATGCGTGTCACTATCATTTATGTTAATGCGTTGGCTTGTGTCGTTGTTGATTACATTGTTGTGTCACTTGTAATTCTTTTAATTATGATGCCGTGATGAATATGCGTTGCTGTGAATTATGTGTTGACATTAATTTCCTAATATTTAAAAAAAAAATTTAATTATTGCACTTCGTTGTGTCATAACGACTGACCAGTTTTGGCAAGAATTTTAATATGCCATGGGTGTTTCGTATAATATATATAATATATGAAACTCCCCTAACATATTAAACTTCTTACCCAAACTTTGATAAGCCCCTTCGTGGATTATGGTAAGGTTATATGGTGAGTGTAAGGACTATTTCCCCCAAAATTGAACCATAATATAAACATTTATAATTTAATTTTCAAAAACAACAATCATGTCATCCTTTGATTGATAACAATAATCTCTAATAATGTCAAGTTGCTACATGTTGACATTTTCAACTTAAAATACTTTGTGTGGTGAATAGTTGACAATGGTTAAACAAATCAAAATAACACAATTTGTATTGAAAATGAAATTCTATTCTCTTTGACGTGCCTTTTGAGGCTAGGACTTCAAATGGAACATTTCTGCTTTAAAGAATGAAACTTGAACAATCAGGAAATACACCTATACTTAAGCCCCAAAAAAAAAACTTTTTCCCACCTGCGATTTCATTTGCAAAACCATAACTCGTACAATTTCCTTTCTCCAAACCATAGTTCTAGGGAGCTACTCTACCTACAGCGAACTAAATCCTCGTGCCAATACATGGCTTCGACAACAACGAGGATCATCATAATGGGCTTTGTCGATGTCAATCAAACGTGGTGACAATATCATGCTGGACTTCCATCGCTGATAATTGGAGGGATAATTGCTCAGAGATCTCAATTTGTCCTTCCAAATATTAACTCCTATATTAGCTTGTACACGTGGATTATGGTCTTGCATAAAGTTTGAGACCTTCAAATGCTAATAGAAATTATAAGTCGGCTGTCTTTAATGAGTTTCAATGAATCATTACCCAAAAACAAATGAAAAAAATTCGGTCGGTGAACTTGAAGCATTTCACAAAAATTCTATGATTGGATTGTTAAGGATTTCCAGAAACCTAACCAGCAAGAGGTGGAAGCATAATATTATGCAAATTCATCGAAGAACTTTAAAATTTCCATGATTCCCTCCATATCCATCATAGTTCCGAGCAATGTAAAATCAATCATGACGTTTCTGAAGGCCTATGTTCTCAATGTCGGCTGTTGATCAGGTCATCGGGAACGGGTTATGGTATAGAACGATATATATACTTCAAGAGATCCAAGGACAATCGGATGTCACGAAAAGCTACTGTTGTAAAAATGGAATCCACAGAGGCAACCGCAACCCGCATGGCAATACAGCATGCCCTCGTAGCTCGCGGTTCCACTGTGTTAGCGGAATTCGGCGTCGTTTCAACTGATGAAAGAGTAAGTGCACAACAAATACTGGACAAAGTCTCTGCAGCTACCAACAATGGTGACAGCCATTTCTCCTATTCCTATGACCGCTATGTTTATCATGTGAAGAGGAGTAGCGACGTGGGAGGATTG
>JZKD02S2203936.1:91109-107146 GCA_000966675.3 Picea glauca
ATTATTTCCTCAACAGATTAATGTTGAAGAAATAGACACGTCATAGGCCAATCGTATCATATTATGTTTTTTAATTTGGGTTTATATATATATATATATATATATATATATATATTTTTAAGCTTTTTTATCTTTTTAAAGTTTTTGGGTTAGATTTTTTTTTAATCTTTTTCTTAATATTTTTTCATTTTTTCTTACTTTATATATATAATTATATTCTATATATAATTATATGGTTTTTTTCCTCTTTAATTTTTTGGGTTTTTTTTAATGGTTTTTTTTAATATAAATTTGTTTTTAAAATGTTTATTCTTTTAAATTTCAATTTTTTTTATTTTCTTAATTTTTTTTAATTTTTAATTGATCCAAAAAAATGAATTATATTTTTCTGCTAAATATTTAAAAATAATGTTATTTAACTACAAACAACAAAGAAAAAACAACATTGAAATAAAAAAAAAATTGAAAATAGATGAAACAAAAAAAAATTTAAATATCAAAAAAACACCTAAAAAGGGACCGGGGTGCTAGCGATACCACCATTTTTAAAAACAAGGTAAAAAAATTGACCACCAAAAAAACAAAAACTTTGTAGAGTTCTCGTTAAGTTGGTAACTATGTTATCCTTGAAAGTATCTCATTTCAGAGAGGGATCGATGACACTTATTAATCAGTAATCGTTGGTGCTAATGGAGATGGAGATAACACCGCTTAATCAATAGGATATAAAGAGGCTTACGTGTAAAGTTATGACGCTCGACGGTGTTAGTTGTAACCTCAACAACATTTGACTGTACACTTCCAGTTGTTTTGGCTAGTTGTACCAGTTGTTAGGATTTATTTCATTTTCTTGATTTGGTTGTTTTGGTTTCCTCTTTATAAGTTTATCTTATCATCTAATACATTTGCGCTTTGCACTTTCTAGTTCCCAGTATGTCTACTCTATATTGCCTGCTTCGTTTCTTGTTTTGTCATGGTATCAGAGCACGGGAGGTAAGACTCTTCACAGAGCTTAGAGAGCAGTCTGCTCAAAAGAGCACATGAGACATCACAGCGCGTGGAGACAGCCCTGCATAAGGAGATTCAAAGGATGAAGTGTTTACAAATTTGTGAAATCCCTTCTTCAGGAGGAAAATGTAGAAGTAGTAGAGGAGAAGCTACAACAACCATTAGATTGGATGCAAGAACAGATCTAAGCCATTAGATCAGGCCTAGATAGATCGATGAGTGCGCAGAGGAGCCAAACAGATCTCACCCATTAGCTCTAGCCATGAGCGACAGTAGCCATTCAATCAAGGAAAGGAACACAAGTTTTAACAATTGGAGTCCTTTGGACTCCACGAGTCTAGAACATTTTGGGATTATGTGCAAAGAAGACTAGACTCCCAAAGTCTCGAAATCCAAATCAAATCTAGATCATTGGATCCAGTGAACACGTGTCAGTAGATTGTTGGGTTTGGAATCCCGAAAATCCGGGAGATCAGAGGTGAGACGTGATCAGTCCACTCGAAGCTCCGAAAAGTGGAGTTGATCTTGACTGTCAATTGAGGAGGTAGAACGTGGAAGTAGATATTGTAGTTCAGAGACTTGGCACTTCAGAGGAACTTGGACAAGAGTTGTTAAGGTGTGAATACTCCCAAAGAAATGAAGCACATCCTTGTCGTTGCCACCAGTTACATGCAACAACAGATCCCATGCTCCAGAGGTTGAGCACTCCAGAGGAACAGAGCCCAAAGGCCGGAAATAATCTTAGCCGTTAGTCGAAAAAGACACATGTATCATCAGATACCACACTTCACGAGTTTGCTAATTCGATACTCCAGAGGATTTTTGGTATTGTGCATTGAAAAGGCCCGAAGATCGGAGTCCTGAAGAGGATCGAGACCGTTGATTTTTGTAAACGCGCGGAACTAGATCTGGAGGTCTGGACATTTGGTACTCTAGAGGATTCGCATGTTGAAAGAACCAGGACTCCCGAAGGTGGGAGTCCCGGAGAAGATCTTAGTCATTGAGTTGCTGAGGTTTGAGCGTCGTTAGATCTGTGCGTCTTTAGATGGTTCTCCACTTCGACATTTCACATATATTATATATTAGAGTGATGGAAGGTTCTGAAGCCCGAAGTCTCAAAGAAATTGTGAGTTGTTGATCTCGGATGAATGAGCACCATTGATCTTCGTTATTTTTAGGGACTTCACCTATTTGGAGGAACTGAGGTTTTGACGTATTGAAATCCCCGGAGCCTGAAGCCTCAGTGTGCTTGGTTTTCATCCCTTGGTCATATCAGGATTTAACATTTAAATTTCTTTTTGTTAAAAATAAATAAGCATTTGATCTAGAAAAAACCCAGATGGCTCGCTTTTTCCATTAAAGGGTTACAGTCAAAGAGAATGTGGCTCATAGTTCTGAATCTATAATATCTTTTGCTCGGATAGTCAGATCTAGCAAGATCCATAATAGGTAAAAAGTATCTTCTTGGAGATCTGATTTTTAAAATGGGCTAGAGCCCAAATTTCGCTGGTGTGTTTAGACCCTCGAGGACCTAGTTTTACACGTGGAAAACAGGAAAAGGACATTTCTATTTTCATCAAGCGGTATCAGTAGTATTTTTTTATCCCTGAGGAAGAGCACGAAAAGTACTAACAAATTGTTTTATGTTCTGTATTTTTTTTTACAGAAATGACCACCTCTAACAATTTAGGACCAACACAAGGGCCAATTCTTATTCGGAAGAACTATAAATTTTGGTTTCTCAGAATGAGATCGTTCTTATAAGCACATGAGTGATAGGATCGAGTGGATCATGGCTATGTGGAACTAGATCCAACATCTCTAGATGCCATGACCAATCAATAGACAAATACTTAGGCATAACAGAGGATAAGAGAGAATAAGACCAAGTTCGGGATTCATAACTCAATGGATGACTCAATTTTCTAAAAAATCACAGGTGTTTTTACCTCAAAACATGTCTAGGGCATCCTAAAAAAAACTTACCAGGGAAATGACAAGGTCAAAATAGTCAAGTTGTAGACCTTGAGGACACATTTTTAGACCTTACAAATGACAGATTCTGAAAATGTTGATCAATTTATGACAAGAGTCATGGGAATCGTAAACCATATCAGGTTGACTGGTGAATCCATCATTGATGAAAGGATTGTTGAGAAAATCCTCTTAAGTCTTCCAGATAAATTTGAAATGGTTGTTACAGCCATCCTTGAATCCAAGGATCTGTCAAAATTTCCAGCAGATGAACTAATGGATTCTTTGTTGTCACATGAAACCAGACTACATTTATATGATGAGTCAATCATCAATTCCTTCAAGAGTCAATTCTATTTCAGCAGAGGGAGAGGTAGAGGTCACAGAGGAAGAGGGAGAAATCCAAGAAATCATCACTCAGGTGAAGCTCACACACGTCAAAATCAGAATCATAATTTATAGCCTCAAGGAAGCAGAGGGAGGATATCCAATGACAAAGCGAGCATACAATGCTATTACTGCAAAAAGTATGGGCATTATGAATAAGAATGCAGGAAGAAGAAAGAAGATCATCACTTAGGCAGAGCACATGTCTCAAATCATGATGGAGACACCTCTGATGGGATGTTTCCCTCATGTCACAAAACTGAAGAACAATACAAGGACCTATGGTTGTTGGACATTGGATGCAACAATCACATGAAAGGTAAGAAAGATTTACTTTCTTGCATTGATTCTTCCATTTCATCTGATATTACACTTGGAGATGACTCTTTAGTGAAATTTCAAGGCAACAAAACTATACATATTCTCACTAAACAAGATTTAAAGAAAGACATACATGATGTCTATCACGTTGCAGATATAAAACATAATTTGTTAAGTATAGGACAACCAGTTGAAAATATAAGTTACTTTTTGAAGGAGCATCATGTAGTATATATGACAAACCTCCCAATAGAAAATTGATTTCTGAAATCTACATGACTAGGAATAGAATGTTTCCCTCGACTCTTAGAACTGCAATGACCCAATATTATGCAAAAAGTGCATCTACCCCCAATGAAACTATGATTTGGCATGCAAGATTTGGACATATACCCTTTTAGAGTCTAAGCCTCCTATAGAATCACTACATGGTGAAAGGTATACCTATCTTCAAAGAGAAAAACCCCCCATGTCAGTCTTTTATTCCTGGAAAACATAAGAGAACTAGATTTCCACAATCCTCCACTCAAGCCAAACAACACTAAGAGATGGTTCACACTGACCTATGTGGACCAATGAAAACAAATTCAATAGGTGGTATATTTTATTTTATAACATTTATTGATGATTTTAGCAAGAAAATATGGATCCATTTCCTCACACACAAGTCTGAAACCTTTGCAAAGTTTAAGGAGTTAAAGGATGAAGCTGAAAAACATAGTGGGAAATATGTAAATGTACTCAGGTCAGATGGAGGAGGAGAATATTGATCAAAATAATTTGAAAATTTCTGCAAAGCATAAGGCATAATCATGCAAACCACAACGAGGTATACTCCACAACAAAATGGAGTGGTTTAGAGGAAAAACCAGACTATAATGAACATGGCAAGAATCATTCTCACAGAGAAATGTCTATCAAATTTATTTTGGGTTGAAGATGTAGCATGCTCGATTTATCTCCTGAATAGATCCCCAACCACTAGTGTCAAGATGAAGGTCCCTCAAGAAGATTGAAGTGGGACAAAATTGAATGTTGCTCATCTTAGGACCTTTCGATGCATTTCATTCACTCACATACATTTCAAAGTGAGAAATGCATTTTTGTTTTCTACAGTGATACATCCAAAGACTACACACTCTACAATTTGATTTCAAACAAAATCATTCTCAACAGAGATGTGAAATTTCTTGAAAATCAGTTATGGCGTGTGTCTGAAAATTGCCCTATGGACAGTCAAAATCCATTGCTCCCATTTCCTGAACACATAGAAAATTCAGGACAACAAACACATCAACCCATTCTTCCAATATTGTAGGTACAAGGAAATACTATTTTTTTTTAGGAAAACTCTTCTTCAAGAAGAAATTCATCCTCTAAAATTCAAAATTAGCGAACTCGAAGATTGAGAAAAATCCATCAACAGTTGGATGATATTAATCAAAACAATCTTTTTGCATTAATGTCATGTCAACCTACATATTTTAAAGAAGCATCTAAAGAGCCACATTGGGTTCAAGCCATGAACCAAGATATTGACTCTATTGAGAAGAATAAGACATGGGATCTTGTTGATCTGCCCAAACATAAGACAAATATTGGTGTCGAGTGGGTTTACAAGACTAAACTCAATGAAAAGGGGTAGATTTAAAAACACAAATAAAGATTTGTTGCCAAAGGATTCTCACAGCAACCAAACATTGATTATGGTGAAATGTTTGCTCCAGTAGAATGGTTGGACATTGTAAGGACTCTCCTAGCCATAACAACTCAACACAAATGGCAAGTATACCAGATGGATGTCAAGTCAGCTTTCTGGAATGGTGTCTTAGAAGAAGAGGTATATGCGGATCAACCACCTGGATTTGAAGTCAAAGAGTAGTCAACCAAATTATATTGGTTGAAGAAAGCCTTGTATGACTTAAAGAAATCTCCAAGAGCTTGGTACAATAGAATTGATACTTACCTGATCAAGAGTGGTTTCAACAAAAGCCAAAATGAGCCAACTCTATACACCAAAACATATCATCAAGGTAAAATTTGGATTGTCTTTATATATGTTGATGACATGATATATACTGGAAATCTTGAGTTTGAGATGATAGATCTTGGAAAAATGAAATATTTTTTATGGATTGAGGTTGACCAATCAACCAAAGGGATTTTTTTCTGTCAGTAAAAGTATGCAACAAACATCATCAAAATAGTTTGCATGGAAGACTACAATCCAGTAGAAACTCCTATACTCCTACGCACAAAATTGAGAAAGAAAGATGAAGGCCCTACAATGGATTCTATCTTGTACAAAAGCTTAGTAGGAAGCCTGTTGTATATTACAGCTACTAGGCTAAAAATTATGTAAGGAACCAACTTTGTTTCCAGGTTCATGGAATCTCCCAAATATTCTCACTGGAAGATGGAGAAAAGGATTATGAGATATGTTTTTGGCACTCTCAATTTTGGTTTATGGTACACTCTTTTTGAAGATAATTATCTTTCTGGTTACAATGACAGTGATTTTGCAGGAATCCTAGATGACCAGAAAAACACCTCATGGTATGCTTTTCACCTGGGCACGAATATCATTTCTTGGCCATTAAAGAAACAACCCATTGTCTCAACATATTCTGTAGAGGCAAATTATGCCACTACTACCTCAACTTATTGTCACATTGTGTGGCTACCAATAATATTGAATGACATGTCACATACAGAAAGGAGATAACTCCTATCTTCTATGACAATAATTCACAATTTTTTTATCAAAAAAACATGTTTTTCATAAGAAAAGAAAGTACATTGACACTCGCTATGACTTCATACGAGAGCTAGTCAATAATGGTGAAATCACGCTTCAATTTTTTGGTTCACGAGATCATCTCGCAGACATATTTACAAAGCCAATAGGAAAAACCAGTTTTGATTTTCAGAGACAACACTTGGGAATTATCAGTGCTAATGTTTGTAACTATTGAGTTTAAGAGGGAGTGTTAGTTGTAACCTCAAAAATGTGTGACTATACACTTCCATTTGTTCTGGCCAACTATACTAGTCGTTAGGATTTATTATGTTTTCTTTATTTGGTTGTTTTGTTTTCCTCTTTATAAGTTTATCCTATCATCTAATATTTGTTCTATACACTTTTTGGTTCTCGATTTGTCTACTATGTATTGTCTGCTTCATTTCTTGTTTTTTCAGATGACACTTCCTCTAGGCTTAGGTGCGACTAAGTGATACAAAATATCTAGATGTTTCAACATATACGGAGATCTCGATCCAATGCTTGTTACACTACCAAATGGTTATTCTTTTTCACACTCATGCGAGACAATAGTACGATGCGATGGGTATTGTTGATCCTAGGGGTTACACTACAAGTGATACAACTGATATTCTAGTATTTTCAATAGAGATAGATGCAAATGAGGTAAAGGAGGGTGGTACAGATGGCCAAGTGGGAGAAAGTTCCAGGAGCTATTAATGAACTTTTTGTCTCCATGTGTATCCAACCGAAGAAGGTTTTTCGTCGGGAGGGAATATGTTGTCAATTGCAACAATTGGGGTATTGATTGGTTCATATCTGTAGGCGAGTGGTAAGAATATGTGGGTTCAGGGGCTTGGTCAATCATATTATTTGAGATAATATATTTGGGCTAGAAAATAAACAGTGGGTCAATGGAGAGCCTCTATAAATTAGACATCTCGCTCTGCATGGTTGGCCCACCCAAATGTGCCTACTGTTATTCATCTCTGAAATGGAAATAAAATATTTATATGTGGATGGAGCGGAATATGTATGCTCCTCTGATGGGTACTTTTTCTCTTGTGCCAACCAACCATATATGGTATGTAACACCATACCTATGATCTTCTTTTATCCATATTGATATTAGATTTCTTCCTTTCTTCTGGCGGATAAAGAAATGATCAACAACGACTATCGGAAATGATCAACTCAATATCATATATATATTTTTGTGAAGTTCATGGTTCCATGGTCTAAGTCCTCGATATGGGATGGAGCCTGTTAGAAAATATCGAGATACGTGTGCAAAGAGAATAAGCACACACACATTATTCCTCTTCTTCACTGTGCTCATTTCAGGTATTTCCACCACACCAAAACATTGTGAGTTAAGCATGAATGTGAGGGTAAGTAATGGGCTATGGGTCAGGTAGGTTATTAGCTATATTTAGTAAGGTTGAGCCATTGTGTCCAATCAACTTTGTCTTAGGTATTATTCCTGATCCACATCAGTGGCTTACATGAGTCTAAGGATGCCCATAGCTAAGGTCTTCCCATATATTTATATTCACCCACCCTTATATAAGTAATTCCTATTGTATGTCAGCCTAGGACAATGTCTAGGTGACCATTGGATAGATAAAGAATGAGGTGCTAGCTAATTCTTCCATATGCATGTAAGTAATTCATATTGTATGATATACTACTATTGTAACAGGAAAGGTTCAACCTGAGATGAACGCATTGAGTAGAATCCTAGAATGAAATGATTCTTGTGCCTATTTGATTAAGATCTCCTATTATGTGGTTCTTCCCGACATGTCCATATATCTATATATCTATTTCTTTATTTCTTGATGTACCCCTATGTGGCTATTGCTTCTCATGCCCTATGGTGTGCTTTATATATAGGAAGCGCATGAACGAGGAGGAGAATTGTTAGGTGTGTGTGACTCTAAATATATAGATAGATATTAAATGGATATATATTTGGATGCCATTGATGGCTCTGGGGAGAATACATAGGGAATGGATACTTTAATATAGATGGTGCATGCACTTGGGATAATGTATCATCAAGGTTCATCGCTCACTATTGTATCTGGACAGGGGTGAGAATGATACTTTAATTCATATTCTAAAATCTAATGGAACTACTAGAATGATAGAGTTATGGGTTTCCTCTGATAATATTATCCTATTACGATACCGGTACCATGGTCAACTGGAATGAATTTGTTGTTATTGATCCTAGCCAGTGCTACGTTGTCATTGAGACGAGGAATATACTTATATAGATAGATATATAAATCTAAATAGATATTCAAGTAATTCATTGGGAAAGATCAATTGCATTGTACCTTATCCTTAGTCTAGAAAGAACATTCTAGACAAATTGAACCCCTTGCCTTATTTACTCACGTTGAACTAGGAAATTCATCTTCTCAATCAACTCAGGTTACACTTTACCTAACTAAAACAACCAACCCTAGGTGTGTATGCATCCCATTAGTCATTAGTCAAAATAAATACATATATTGTGATATGGAATAGGAACATTGGAAGCATGAGGGAATGTCATAAAGGTATCGGTGCAAATCATACTGACTTGAGATGACTATATATATAGATATATGTGGGTGTTGATCAATCCAATACCTAAACTTCAAGGGAAAGGAAAAGGGTTTTAAATTCATGTCATTTAAAGTATGCTACAATAATGAAGGAAGAAACTTGTTCCTGTTCCCTCGGTGTCGAGGTCATGAAATGAGACAATAACAAGTACAAGTCAATCTCAGTGCCAAAGTAACAAAGTTAGACTTGGCTTCTGAATCAAAGGTCATGAAATGAGCCAACATAAATGAAATTCTTTGAGTGTCTAAAAGGACCAGAGACAGATTTTCCCGATGGAAGGATGATTTGATGGGGTAACCCATTTCACCTAGTGGTGAATATCTTGTGTCACCATTTTCCTCATAAGGAAAGTCTTCTTGATTAACCTAAACTGATTGAACATGGGCTTGCTAACATGACCATTCCCCAATCACTATAGGGAGGAAGGTTATGGTCAAGCCCACTATCGATTGTTTGTGGCCGATCGATATTGGATGGGATCACATTATTAGTCAGTTGATATAGCAATTCCCACCTGAGAACATAATCTAGTGGTAGGTAATTCCATATGGATGTATCGATGTGGGTAGGAAACATATGTGAAGGAATAGGGGGAATGAAATATTTCCCAAGAAATAAATCCTTATCATTCCAAAATATAATATATAAGAGAAATATCTATCTCATTCTTTCTTTTCGAACAATTAAAAAATAATAGTCTTTGGGGGATGCCTTCCTGAGTATGGCTGAGAACCTTGATCATGTGCACAAGGGAGGCTCCCTTGGGTCTGAGTAGTAGTGTTATTAAGGGATAACCTAATTAAGGGATAATATTTCAGTGGGAGAAACAACTGATTAGTGGGAGCAAGCCCCTCCGATTATTACGTAGGGAAAGCATCCCAAAATTCTAATAAGTATTAGAAAAGGTCAAGCCATAGGGAGGGTGAGTGAGAAATCCATACTGGCTAGTGTGTGTATTGGCTCTGTTCAGGGTCTGTATTGAAGGGTATGTATTGGCCAGGGTATTTCTGTAAGAATATCTAACCACATATGTTTATATAAACAATACCTTGCCTGGGGAAGGAGGTTAACCTGCTTTCCCACATCGGGTAAGGAAAAAATAGGAAGGAATTTCTATTTCATGAAGAAAGGAGACAGTCCCTCTAACCATCCTCTAATTATTCCCCATTCACAGACCTTAAATAAATACCTTATTTTATTATATTCTATCATTTCACTGTATTTCCTTCCTTTGTTCATTCTAGTGCCCAGGAACAGAAGGGAGAAGGTGGAGTATGCCCGAGAACAAATGAGAACAGATGAAAACAGATTGAAATAGAAGGGATCAGTCAGAAAAAGGATGATCCATAGAACATATAGGTATATGGTTCCTTCCTTGATGGAATGAAGCACATGCAATAGGGAGGGAAAATCAACCAACCGTAATCAATCAATAGCTAGACGAGAACACATGCCCCAACTAAGAGGCAGGATAAGAATAAGATGAAAGAAATACAAAGGTGTCTATGATCCATGTTCAGATGCCCTCTAAATTATTAGTTCATCAGATCATCAAAATATACCTTAGAATAACTTTATCCTTCTTTATCGGTTTGGATAAAATGACTATAATCTAAATTACATCCAATCAATCCAGCATATCTAATCAGTGGTGGAGGAGCATCATCATAGCTTCGTGGGAGGACATTGTGTTGTGGGTTCTGAACCGTTTGATTTGACCCAATAGGAAGGAGTACTTTAATTTATTCAAATGGATATGGGAAAGGAACTTCATTTCAACTTGACCTAGAAATTCACTGTAGCACTATCTCTGGGTGGGTTCACCAGGATCTTTCTTTCCATAACTTAGAGGTGTTTTCTAGGTTCTACCTTTCAATTTCCATAGATATATGTTTGTACTCTTTTAGGGGTATCCCTATAGATAGAGGAAATACCTTATATATTCTCCTTAGTTTGGTTGTTTCCCACTGAATAGGATGGGGTTAGGGCTGGATTTACTTGGTAAATTCAGGAACCAATGGACTTACTTAGTGACTAAATGATAAAGGAGATTAGTAGAAGATCCTATGGTTGACCCATAGGTATATATAGATGCATTGACCAATCCAAAACTAGTAGCTTCGATAATATCCCTTGCATACCCATATCCATACCCCTTTAATAGCTAGTAGCCCTTTCTATAGATGCTATAGTAGAAGGACTAGGTCTAGGTGGTTAAGAAGCATACATTGATCTTATTGGCCATAAAGATTCAGATAAAAAATCATACCCCACAGCTTCCCTTCACTCTGTTCCATACCTATAACCACCAAGAGCATCAAAGCCATAAACATACACATATTAAAAGGTATGTAAATACTTATATATTTAGTACACAAGATGCAATTCTTCTACATATACTGCTTATAAAGATTTTGAACATACCCATATTGTAAGGCATAATGGGGAGAATTAAAGTAATAAGCATACCCATTATTCAAGGAAGGGTAGGTGTATCATAAGTGGATAAAGTGGGTCCAATGGATGATGCATATCAATATGTTTGTGAGTGAGATATAGAGCTAGCATCATAACTAGCCCCTAATATCATATTCTAAAGCTTGTCAGTTCTTTGTTACATATAATAAATATAATAGTCTATTATATATGAGTCAATGAATATTAAGGTAATGCAAGTGCTTGACCGCTAAGGTCAGGAAAGAAATATTTCTCAGAATCTTTCCAATCCCTCCTTGTGGGTGTAAATAGTTCTTTAGCTAATGAATAGTAATAAAGCTAGTTCAGAGTAAGTAGAAAGTGAGCCAACCAAAGTAAAGGAAGGAAGGAAGTTCTTGAGACACCCCTTCCTCTTAACACCCAGATGGCAAGAAAGAAGGTAGGTCAAAAGGCAATTCATAAGGACGTCCCACCCCCAAACAATGATACAATAGATTGCCCACTCCTGAAAAATGATACAATAGATTGATTCATGGGCCATGATGCTTAGGAGAGAACATCCCATCTAAATCATGGGGAAAAATGATCTAGAATAGGGAAAAGGGAATAGTTACTGAACCTCGTTCACCAAGAAAAGAAAGGTGTAGCCATATCAAGGTGAACTGAAGCTAGTCATTGGGACTTAGACTTTTCTGGCTACATCCCTCGTGTCGTGCTGCTCGTGGGCTTGCCAACCTACCAGCCATAGTTTCGACAGGTTGATATCTTACATTCAGGAAGGTTGATCTCTTACCCCCTCTTACCTCGACCTCGTGCTACTATTGCACTGGATCATCATCTTGTGATAATTTGTGGGCTGATAACCTTTTGCCCTACCTCTTGACTGATTCTACTGCCTATGATACATTAGAAGGTGGTCATACCTAATCAAACTTTAGGATGATACTCCCTTCCTTCAAAACTTCCCTTGATTGCTAGTTCTTTCTTGGGATGGTACTCCATTTCTTGTTACTTCACGAGGAAGATCTATCACTAGCTACTCACACCCATAGCTATCTAAAACAATAGATCATCGAATCTAGGTTATCACCATTTAATAAATCATCATAAACTAATTGAACCATCTAACCAATATAACCTGATCCAAATCCAAGAAACCTTATTTTTCTACCTCTAGATTCATTGAACCATGAGCCCCTCCTTATCGATCGTAGTGAAGAAATATCACCGTCAACTATGTCTCGCTAACCAATGGTCCAAGAAAAATCATTCTAACTTGAACTAAGCAATGGGAATTGAACCTCATCTCCCCTACCCCAAAGTAATGGAAAAAACAATAAGCCAGGAAATGTTGGAACAATAAATAGTGCAAGAAACCTTGCCCACCTCTTGACTAATTAAGCAATACTTATTTTCACCCTAACCCTGCAAACCAAGTTGTGTAAACTAGAACCTAGTATCACACCTACTCCATGCATGGTTGTGAAACATCAATCGATCTAACCCAAACCAAGTTGTGGGAACTATCACTGGATCTTACTTATGCATACCATTGAAAGCACTATCACTGCTCGTTGCCTTCCCCCCACACCCATACTGCATAGCGCTAGTACTCTCACTTCTACTGCAATTGAGTAACACACTTTGAGGCACACTCCCTTCTAAGTGATTCCATGTGATTATTTCCGAAGGTAGGTCTCTTACTTGCAATACATAGAGCTAGGAATGGGAACAGCTAAAGTACACTGTCATGCCTACTTATGTCTTACTTTAGGCTTTCTCGCTTTTCCATTCGCCCAACGAACACAAGAAAATATTTAAACCATGTCCTATATGAAAGAGTGGATAGAAAAAATTGTTGCTAGAGTGAGGTGACTATCTCGTGGGGCAAGGAAATGGATGTGGATTGCTCACTTTTTCATACTTGCAACCCTGTAGGACTAGTGAAGCCGATGTTGGGCAAGTGCATTGGGCTACTGGGCTACTCAACTTCTCGCTGCTACTTAGATTGGATCATGGGCTTAGATACTTGGATACTTGGCTTCTCAGTTGGGATACTTGGTGGGGCTACTTGAGTTTTCTTAGTTACCAGGATACTTGACTTGGACACCTCGAGTTAGGATATTTGGATCAGCTATTAGTTCTAGAAAAAAATGCCTCATTTTCCATTCTCGTCTAATAAAACCTCATCTTTAGGTGATCCAAGAAGTGAGTCATTGGGGGTACTCAAATGAATTTATTATTACTCAATATTGGCCTCTCATAAACTTTCTCTCTCTATGAATCGACCAAACCACAACCATCGACCGTTGAACCTCAACCCTTGACCTTGACCCTCGAAACTCTACCTCACACATACAAAACACTAGGTTTCTACATATGATGAACCTTGCGCATACGAAACAATAGTTCATACATCGAATGGATTGAATATATGGATGACATGGTGATCATTACTTACAATGCACCTTTTAGGATCATTGACAGACAACATGGGTTCATTCACATAGGAAGGAAAGGTTGTACAAGTAAGAGAGGTGGATGATATTTATAGTGATTATTTGATTTGATAGCCCACATCTTCTGAGAGGGGTAGAAGTGGTCCCACTGAGGGATGATTCCACAGCCTCACTCACCGGAGAAGGGGATAAGGCCACCCCACATAGTTGACTCACCTTCACTACATGTCACATCCATCCAAGAAGGGAAGAAGCTATCGGGGGATGAGAATAAGCTATAACACTAGAAGGGCCCCACCTGACATAGCCCAATGAAGAGCATAGCACCTACCCACCCTACCTGCCATAGCACCATAGTATTGTATCCCCTCACAAGCCAAAATACCCGATAGAAGAGATTGATAGAGGGTTTCCAATATCTGAGCAAATAAATCCATAAGGTAGTTATTGACATAAAAAGATACTTTTCAATAGTCAATCAATAGCTGATCATTGTAAGTCACTCAACCAATAGTCGATCTAGGAGGCGATCCCAAGTGGAGATCACTCGATGTTGGTACTTTATGAAGCCGATACATGTAGGTGGTGATGTACTTGATGAATGGTTGTTATTCACTCGCCTCTAATCCGATGGGAATTATTATACAATGGGCCAAGCTACTCAACTAGGCTATGCTAATAAACTGGGGCCTGATCACATGGGCTATTCAATGGGTCTACTCAATGGGCCTAATCCACAGGGAACGAAAGAATCCATGGAATCTATAATATACTATAATACACTAGGCTAATACCCTAAACCAATGGGAATAAATCATGGCGATACTCCTATATGATCCAATGGGAACCAGTGGGAATAATACTATAGAGGAGGATATCATCTACAAAGGCACATACTCATACAAAGAAACATAGAGGTACATGTAGAGAGAGGTTGGTTTTACTATGAGGTTACACATTGAGATACAATGCACGTATGAGGTTACACAATTGAGGTTTCCACGATGAGGGAGGATGAGTATTCCTTGAGCTACAACATAGAGCTACACATACCGCATAGACACACTGATTTCCAGGAAGTATGTAACACTCATAACCGCTAGTCAATAAGGAGTTTCAGTCAAAGGATTTCACACTTTGCATTACTTACGATGCACCCATTTAGGATCATGCAAAAAACACATACAATCATATGGTAGTACGGGGGCCAAGTTGGTGAGTCGTAACCATTGGTTCATTAACGGTAGTTGATCAGAGCCAAGGGGTCTGGAGCCCATGGTCGATGGATAGCCTACGGTCAATCACTCAATGACAGATGTCGATGTCGATGCCAGGAGTAAATGCCATTCATAGGGCTAGGGGGTGTCCTTATAGATGATCCCATATCCAATTATATCCGAATCCACTATTTCATATAGAATCCTTGTTCATTTGGAATCGTTGGTTCATCGCAGATTTAACATCAGTCTATGTTATAAGGTTGGCTTTCCCCATAGCATCCATACCTATACCCTCGACACTTAACCTTGAACTATATACAAAAAAATATACCCTCACACCTAGACCTTAGACCTCAAACTCAAATCCTCTACCCTACAAAGATCTTGACCTTAACCCTCAACTCAACTCACTTAACAATACAAAAAAATAGCTCTACTTGGGATGGATTAAAGGAGGAACAAGGAAGGAATACCAATGCATTACAATAATGATATAAAGATGCTCTAATCATGTAAAAATCCAATAGGAACCGAGACCCCATTGAGGCACCCAAAACAAAGAATTCACTATGCTATCTTCCCCTCTATAAACATCCAAATTCCTCGGAGCTCATCAATCTAGAATGGACTACGGCTTAAGGCACTAGAGAAATATAATAGTACTTTCTATTTCTCTATAGAGGGTGAAATCATGAAGATGGGTTACACTTTTGCTTGTTTTATGAGAAAAAAAACTATATTTTCACAAGTTATTCAACTTCCGACATATAAAAGTAATTTTTTTATTTAGAATTTCACTTTACAGTAAAAACAAAACTTGTGAAGAATTGTGTTAGCTTTCCAATGACTATT
>JZKD02S2203936.1:125604-154997 GCA_000966675.3 Picea glauca
TGCAAGAGTATAGGGGTTTTCATCGGGATAGTGTGACATATTTATAGAGTGAGAAAAGGATTCCATCTAAGCTTGATTCCAAATCAAAACTAGTTTGATTGGGAAAGACATTAAATTTATTTTCTCAACATTAATCTGTTGAAGAAATAGATACGTCATAGGCCAATCGTACCATATTAGGTTTTTTTATATATATTTTTAAATTTTTTGAGTTGTTTTCACTTTTTAAAAGTTTTTTTTGGTTAGATTTTTTTTTTTCATTTTCTCTTATTATATATATATAATTATATGGTTTTTTTCTTCTTTAGTTTTTTAGGTTTTTCTTTAATAGTTTTTTTTAATATAAATTTGTTTTTAAAATGTTTATTCTTTTAAATTTCAATTCTTTTTGTTTTCTTATTTTTTTAGTTTTTAATTGATCCAAAAAAAAAAAATTATATTTTTTAAATATTTAAAAATAATGTTATTTAACTACAAACAACAAAGAAAAAATAACATTGAAATAAAAAAAAAATTAAATAGATGAAACAAAGAAAATTTAAAATATCAAAAAAACACCTAAAAAGGGAGGGGTGCTAGCGATACCACCATTTTTAAAAACGAGGTAAAAAAATTGACCACCAAAAAAACAAGAACTTTGTAGAGTTCTCGTTAAGTTGGTAACTATGTTATCCTTGAAAGCGTCTCATTTCAGAGGGGTCGATGACACTTATTAATTAGTAATCATTGGTGCTAATGGAGATGGAGATAACATCGCTTAATCAATAGGATATAAAGAGGGTTACGTGTAAAGTTATGACACTCAATGGTGTTAGTTGTAACCTCAACAACATTTGACTGTACACGTCCAGCTGTTCTGACTAGTTGTACCAGTTGTTAGGATTTATTTCATTTCTTGATTTGGTTGTTTTGTTTTCCTCTTTATAAGTTTATCTTATCATCTAATACATTTGCACTTTGCACTTTCTAGTTCCCAATATGTCTACTCTGTATTGCCTACTTTGTTTCTTGTTTTGTCATGGTATCAGAGCGCAAGATGTAAGACTCTTCACAGATCTTAGAGAGCAGTCTGCTCAAAAGAGCACGGGAGACATCACAACGCGTGGAGGTAGCCTTGCAGAAGGAGATTCAAAGGACAAAGCGTTTACAAATTTGTGAAATCCCTTCTTCAGGAGGAAAATGCAGAAGTAGCAGAGGAGAAGCTACAACAACCATTAGATTGGCTGCAAGAACAGATCTAAGCCATTAGATCAATCCTAGATAGATTGAGGAGTGCGCAAAGGAGCCAAACAGATCTCAACCATCAGATATAGCCGCGAGCGACAGTAGTCGTTCGATCAAGGAAAGGAACACAAGTTTTAACAATTGGAGTCCTTCAGACACCACGACTCTAGAATATTTTGGGATTATGTGCAAAGGAGACTAGACTCCCGAAGTCTCGAAATCCAAATCAAATATGGATTGCTGGATCCAGTGAACACGTGTCAGTAGATTATTGGGTTTGGAATCTCGACAATTCGAGAGATCAGAGGTGAGGAGTGATCAGTCCACCCGAAGCTCCAAAGAGTGGATTTGATCTCGACTGTCGATTGAGTAGGTAGAACGTGGAAGTAGATATTGCAGTTCAGAGACTTGGCACTTCAGAGGAACTTGGACAAGAGTTGTTAAGGTGTGAATACTCCCAAAGAAGCGGAGCACATCCTTGTCGTTGCCACCAGTGACATGCGACAACAGATCCCATTCACTCCAGAGGTTTAGCACTCTGGAGGAACAGAGCACAATGGATGAAAATAATCTTAGTCGTTAGTCGGAAAGGACACGTGGATCGTCAGATACCACACTCTACGAGTTCGTTAATTCGACAATCCAGAGGATTGTTGGTATTGTGCATTGAAAAGCCTTGAAGCTCAGAGTCCCAAAGAGGATCGAGACCATTGATTTCTGTAGTTTCATGGCACTAGATCTGGAGGTTTGGAAATTTGGTACTCTAGAGGATTCGCATATTGAAACAACCAGGACTCCTGAAGGTGGGAGTCCCAGAGAAGATCTTGGTCGTTGATTTGTTGAGGTTTGAGCGTTGTTAGATCTATGCATCTTTGGATGGTTCTCCACTTCGACACTTCACATATATTATATATTAGAGCGATGGAAGGTTCTGAAGCCCGAAGTCTTGAAGAAATTGTGAGTTGTTGATGTCGGATGAACAAGGACCATTGATCTTCGTTATTATTTGGGACTTCACCTATTCGAAGGAACCGAGGTTTTGACGTATTGAAACGCCTGGAGCCTGAAGCCTCAGAGTGTCTGGTTTTTATCCCTTGTTCACATGAGGATTTAACATTTAAATTTCTTTTTGTTAAAAATAAATAAGCATTGGATCTAGAGAAAACCCAGATGGCTTGATTTTTCCATTAAAGGGTTACAGTCAAAGAGAATGTGGCTCATAGTTCTGACTATAATATCTTGTGCTCGGATAGTCAGATCTAGCAAAATCCATAACAGGAAACAAGTATCTTCCTGTAGATCTAATTTTTAACATGGGCTAGAGCTCGAATTTCGTTGGTGTGTTTAGACCCCCCAGGACCTAGTTTTACACGCGGCAAATGGGAAGAGGGAATTTCTATTTTCATCAAGCCGTATCAGTGGTATTTTTTTATCCCTGAGGAAGAGCACAAAAAGTACTAACAATTTGTTTTCTGTTCTGTATTTTTTTTTACAGAAATGACCACCTCTAACAATTTAGGACCAACACAAGGGCCAATTCTTATTGGGAAGAACTATAAATTTTGGTCTCTCAGAATGAGATCCTTCTTATAATCACATTAGTGCTAGGATCGAGTGGATCATGGCTATGTGGAACCATATCCAACATCTCTAGATGCCATGACCAATCAATAGAGAAATACTCAGGCATAACAGAGGATAAGAGAGAATAAGACCAAGTTCTAGATTCATAACTCAATGGATGACTCAATTTTCTAAAAAATCACAGGTGTTGTTACCTCAAAACAGGTCTAGGACATCCTAAGAATAACTTACCAGCGAAATGACAAGGTCAAAATAGTCAAGTTGTAGACCTTGAATCCATGGAAGCTTCTCACCTCAAATATGATCCTTGGCAATGGTCATTCTCTGATAGCTTTCACCTTCTTTGGATCTATCTTCAATTCATTTGAAGAGATCACAAAACTCAAGTAAATGAGTTATGTTTTCATAGAAGAGGATTTTGTTAAAGTTATCAGTAGTTTCTCCCACTCCAATCTTCTCATTACTAATGTTAAATGCCTCAAATGCTCTTCTTCAGTTTTACTGAAGACTAGTATATCATCTAGATATACAATCACAAACTTACCAATAAAATCCTTTAATAATTCATTCATAAACCTCATAAAAGTAATTGGGGCATTTGTTAATCCAAATGGCATAGCAATTTGCTCATACAACCCTTCATTTGTTTTGAAGGCTATTTTCCACTCATCACCTTCTCTCATTCTTATATCGTGATATCCACTTTTCAATTCTATGTTTGAAAAATAATTTGCTCCACTCAAACAATCCATTAAGTCATCTATCCTTGGTAAAGGAAATATGTACCTAATGGCGATCTTATTTATGGATCTTGAGTCTGTACACATTCTCCATCCTCCATCCTTCTTCGGACTTAACACAGTTGGTAATGTGCATGGACTCAAGATTTATCTGACTAAATCCTTGTCCATCAAATCCTGGACTTATCTCTTTACCTCCTCATTTCCTTGAGTTGTTAATCTGTACTCTTCCTTGATCGACATACTATCTCTTGGTATTAGATCAATGTGATGGTTTATACTCCTGATGGGTGGCAATGAGATTGACAACTCATCCACTACTATGTCAACAAAATTCTCTAACGGTTCCTGAACTTCTTCAGGTAGATCATCCATAGAAGTAATTGTAAGGAAAACTATGGGTTTTCCTTACCACAACAAACTATATCTCATGTTCCTTACTGAATTCACTCAAGAGTTCCTTCCCACTCATGAGAAGTTTTCTTGTGTTGGCTTCTTCCTTTACTTTATTTTCTTCAATTGGTAGCAACATGTGTGTCATACCATTATTCTCCAAAGTGTAAATATTTTTTCTCCCATCATGAATGACATTCCTGTCATACTGCCATTGTATCCCCAACAAAACATGACATACATCCATGGGAATCACATAACACAAAATATCATCTCTATATCATGCTATCTTAAATTCAACTAAGCATTGTTTGGTTACCATTACCTAGTGTTCTTTTTGCAACGATGAGACCTTATATGGACTCGGATGTGGAGTTGTCTCTAGCTCCAATTTCTCCACCATCTCCGTGGATACTAATTTATCAAAGCTCCCACTATCAATTATCACCTTGCATACTCTATCTTTAGTCTTGCAAGAAGTCTTGAACAAATTTTTGCTCTGCACTAGTTTTTCAACCTATGGCTCCAGCTTCAAGAGAACTTTCTTCATCACCAAAGATCTCCCATCTTCTACACCTTTTTCTTTAACATTTCTCTTTTGTGCTTCTGAAATGTGAGCTTCACCTCCTCCTTATTTCTTTCTCTCGGGGCATTCCCAAGACTTGTGTCCTGCCTTTCCACATGCATAAAACTTCACTTCACCTCCTCTTCCTCTTCCTCTTCCTTGAGGAAAAACATTTCTTCCACCATACTGTCTCCCTCGGGAACTTCCTCCTCTGTTTGAGTGACTATGTAGTTTTTCAGTCTCAACCTTGGGCTTCTGTGCCTTGTCATGGGCAATTCCTTTGCCTCTGTTTACACTTCTTTCCCTTCTTCGTTGGCTTTGCTTTCTGGCTAAATTTTCTTCTGCCTTTAGTGCAATCTGATAAGCATACTCCACTATCCTCACTATCATCATGTTGATTTTGTCTTGGATTTCATATCTCATGCAATTTATATGCCTAGAAACCTTTTCATCATCTTTCTCTCTTTGTCCAGCCCTGATGTTTAATTTGTAATACTCCTCTGTGTACTCTTTCACAGTCATTCATTTCTATCTCAGGTTCTGCAACTTCCTGAACAGATTTATTTGATAATCCTTAGGTATGAATTTATCCTTCATCTTGGCTACCATTCTATCCCGGCTCTTAATATTTTTCTTTCCTTTGCATCTTTTGTCATCTTGCAGTTCATCCCACCATAGTGTTGCATGTCCTTTTAATCTAGTGACAACATGTTTCACCTTCTTCTCCTCAATGATATCTTCATAGTCAAATTACTTGTCCATTGACCTTATCCAATCCAACAATTCTTCAACATCTAAGGTTCCTTCATACATTGGGATGTCTATCTTCGCTCTAGCTCCCAATTTGAAAGCTGCTTCCAATAATCTTTCTTCTGCAGCATCTTGTACTACAACTTCTTCAACTTCCACTTCTTCGTTCTCTGCATCACTGACGTCTCCAATATCAGGTTCTCTCCTTTGCGATGTCTCCATAACATCCAACCTTGCGTGAAGTTCTCACATCTCCCTTTCCATAGCTCGATTTTCTACAGGTGGCTCCGCACGTCTTCTAGGCGGAACTATGCTAAGATTTCTCCTTTACACAACTAATACTTGATGTATCTGATACCACTTGATGGTATCAGACTATCTCATTTTTCCTACAGAAATCATTTATGTAGCTTTGATACCACTTGATGTAGGCCCCCTTCCTTCCTAGGGATTATGCGACCTCCCAATCAAATATATTCAAGAACCTTGAGCCGAATTATCTCTTTGGGACTTCAATAGACCTAAAACAAATGAGACACAGGCCCCCTTAATGTTACCTACAGGTTCAGGTTACCCGCAACCCTGCTCTCTAGCACTTCTAGCAACACCAATTTTGCGAGTACTAGCTCCTGCACTAGACTCCTTCTCCGATATGACCATGGGCTGTGACCATGGGTCATATCTCTTCGTAACTTCGGGCTTCAACGAGATTTTTACCTCCACCCTTGTTTCCTTCCAAAAACACCTTATGCCAAAACACATAGATCTTTGTCACGTGTCCTCCTGGATCCGATGGTCTAGCTCTAATTTGTCCTTCACGACTTCACGAATATTTCAATCGCTCCATGAAATCTTTGAATCTCGACTTCCCAAACTCTCCAGCCTGTTGCTACATATCCTCCTCGTAGCCAATGGCTAGGATCACTTTGTGACTTCCTAACTTCGGCGACCCCTCACTCTTACAACACTCATGCGCCTTTGAACCACGAAGTGCCAAAAGGCTTCATGAATATCCTCTATGAAACTCTCCTAGTTATGATGGTCTATAATGATTCTGCTTCCTCATCAAATCAACTATAACCCTTTAATGGCTAAAACCAAGTTCTTCGAGTGTTTCTTTTTAACGAAAATGAATTTTAACTTTATCCCCTCATATGACCAAGAGATAAGAACCAGGTGCTCAGTGGTTTTAGGCGTTTTAAAATCTACAATCCTATGAAGTCAAGAACTAGAGAATAGGTGAATAGATCAATGGTTCTCGTTGATCTAAGATCAACGACCCATAATTACTTCGGTACTTTGGGCTTCAAAACATTCCACGACTCTAATTCACAATACCCGCGAAGTGTTGAAGGAGGGAACCTTCCGAAAATGCATAGATCTGATGAATCTTACACCTCACCAAACCAATGGTCAATATCCTCTTTGGGACTACGACCTTCAGGAGTTTCTATCTACTGACTAGCACAAACTTCCAGAGTGTCCAATCTCAAAAGTGATGATATCTGCCTCCATGTGTCCTTTCAATTGGACAAATGAGATTGGCTCTAATATTCAGGCCTTCGGGTGTCCTCCCAACTCTGCACCGTGTTCTCCCGAAACGCCAAACTAATGAAGTGATAGATTCTTCGTCCATGTGTCCAATGAGATCAAGGGATGAGATTTACTTCAGAATCCTGGGCTTCGGGAGTTCCGAGGCACACAATAATATAAACCTCCGAAGTTTCTACCTTCCAGAGTGTTAGATCTAGCGAAACGTTTCCACAACCTTCAACGGTTCAGATTAACTTCGACCTCCAACAAATTCTTCAATTTGTAAACGCTCCAGAGTGCTAAGCCTCCAAGGTAAGGGATTTGGCGTGATGTGTCCTTGTTGATGGAGGCTCCCGATGAACTCTGGTCTTTGGGCCTCCATGATTTCTCACTTCACACCTCCAAGTTTCCTCCAAAGAGTCTATCCTCCGAAGTGCATGATCTATTGCCACGTGTCCCATTGTGATCAACAATCTATATTAACTTTGGATCCTATTCCTTTGGGCCTCCAAACCTCCTCTGATCTACTTCTACGTGGCCTTTCCACCGACAGTCTGGATGCACTCCGCTCTTTAGAACTTTGAGTGCCTCCTTAGCTTGAGCAGTTGTTTCCTCCTAGAGTGCTTACCCTCAAAAATCAAGAATTCGTTGGCATGCATCCTTTGAAAATGGACGATCCTGATTCACTTGGATACTTTTGGGAGACTCGTCTCCTCTATGCCTAAAAATAGAAAAAAACTCTGAACTTTTGAAGTCAAGGAGGCTAAGGGTTAAACACCTTGTGACTTACCTGGATTTGACGACTGTCAATCCACTCGCTTAGATACGTCGACTGAAATCTATTCAACACCTCTGTGTGCTTCAAGTTCTATCTAGTCTTGATCTGAATTCATAGATATGTTCCCATGGCCGATCTAACGACTGTTGTAGCTACTCCTATGCTACTTCTGTATCTTCCTCCTGAAGAAAGATTCCATGAATTCTTAAATCTCTTTGTCTTTAATTTTTTTTTTGCAAGTCTACCTCCTCACACTGTGATGTCTCCAACGCTCCTTTAGCGGACCGCGGACTGCTCTCCAAGCTCTATGAATAGTCTTACCTCCCATGCTCTGATACCATGAAAAAACTATAAACATAAGAGAAAATACATAAGAGACAGATCTAGAATAGGAAAATTGAGTGTCTGAATGTCTTAGATGATAGGATATACCTTATAGGCGAGAAACATAACAATTGAATCGAGAAACAAAGAAGAAATCATAAGGACTGGTAGCACTGGCCCAAACAACTGGCAATGTGCAATCATACGTTGTTGAGGTTATAAATAACAATTTTAAGATCGACCGCCAAATTTGAGAAGCAAGCACGCCATTTTGAGAGTAACCATATGTTATGGGTTATGGGTTAGCTTACAACTGTAAGCCCTAGTCCTAAATGTTTTATAAAATTACTTTTTTTTTTCTGTGATACTTTTCAGGGATATTTGTTCGAAATTCGATGAGAAATTATTAGACTCACATATTTGAGTGATTATTTTTGTACAATCTGAGTTTCCTAGGAATTCTTCAACACGCTGAATCCATTTTTGCATTTAAAAATGGATTTTAAACAACAAAAAATAGTGATTTGGTGCAAATTTATATCCCAGATTCATACAAAAAAAACCTTTTCGTAGAATAGTTACATAAATCGCAAGTGTAATGTTGGTTTCCTATTAAGAGGTTGTAGGTTCAGATTCATAGAGATATAATATATTGTAAGTAGTTGTATAAATCTTCTAAGTTTTGACATTTTCATCCAATCCTCCAATATAAATTTGAACGAAATCACAATTTTATGTTGTTTAAAGTTTAAATTGCATTTCTGATTACATAAATGAATGGATTCAGCCATTGTAAAAACCCTAAAATACTAGGATTATTTATTTATATATTTTTCTTAATTTAAAATTTATTTAATCTATTATTTAATTAATTAATTAAATTTTTATTTAATTTTGAAATTTTTTAACGTTCTATCTAAAAAGGGCCAAATTTTAAATATTGATATATGAGAGTCAATATAGTAGAAGTATTAAGTTTATTATGGTTTATTATTTGAGTTTGAAAAGTAATTAAATTGTGGAAAGTAAAATTATATCTTATATTATTATATTATTAAGGCTATAACAAAGAAAATGCCATTTATCTTCAATTTTTTTTCACAATTTCTTTTCACAAAGAAAAGGCTATAACACAATTTTTTAGATTAGTTTATCATAGAGTGTGTTTTAGTTCAATGACTTGTGTTGCTATAATCATTGTTCTTGTTTTTTCTAAGATTCATATAACATAATTTTTTAGATTAGTTTATCATAGAGTGTGTTTTAGTTCAATGACTTGTGTTGCTATGAAAGGCATAATCATTGTTCTTGTTTTTTCTAAGATTCATTTTGTTATTCAAATTTAAATTAGAACTTATAGAATCATTGTAATAATTTCATTTTTATTTATTTATTTTTATTTGAATTGGATTCTCATCCAAAATATTTTGTAAAATTGTAATAAATTTGTATTTGTTATTTTTATTCTATTTTGTTTTTTTTTTTGGAAAAATGGGAAGTGAGAACTAACCATGTGATAGTTGGGATTTTAAAGGAACTGCATTAAAAGAATGTAGGTTGTAGCGAAGAGAGAAAAGAGGGAGGTACAATCGCAAAAGTTAGATCTTGAAGAGGTCAGCATGCTTAAGATTGAGTGGACCAAAGAGTTAATGTGCATATTCACTCTAAGTGAAGGTGTCTCTAATCCATGGCCTACTACAATTTTGGTCTTCACAGTGTGTAACAATACACAAAGTTTTTGTACGGTTTATCCATTTATAATTTTCTCCTGACCATAATAAAGATTCCCATCAACTATGAAATTTCTTTATCATTGTTTTGATTTCATGGCTATTGTGTGAGTTTTGTGCTATGAATGATTTTGGTTATGATTGATTCGAGCTACAACAATCGATTTGTATGGGCATTGGGTGTTCACCTCTTGAGGGATAATATTCCCTTTATGAAGGAATTGGTTGCAAAATGTAATCATTCCAATGATTGGTTAAATCCATGAGAGTTGTGTACACACACAGCAAACAATTTTCTTGTATGCACACTCCTTCCCTTACCTATTTCACTGATTGATCGAGGAAAATCACATTCGATAGTGGATAGGGTTTCATTGCATGATGATGGTGTTCACTTGGGCGAAATTCCTCCTTGTTGGGCATCCCAATCGACTATCTAGTCAATGTTAGCCATTACTTGGCCATTTTCTCAGAGTTTGGAGTTCTCCTTCTGTCCGCAAAAAGTGGGTCAACTCTCTTGCATAGTATTTTCACTATGGTCAATTTAATTCCCTGTAGAGTGAATTCCTTCATTGTTAGGTATTAAGTTTGTGGGGGTTGGTGTAATACGCCATTCCTTTGGGCCCAACATTCTCCTTTTAATCTGTTTATGCATTGGCTCCACCTCACTAAGTTGTCACACAACTGGTCACACACAAAGGTGGTCCAAGTGTTGGGTTGAAGTGCGACTTGAGTGATTAAACCCCACCAGGTAGAATCTCTGGTTTGGTGAATCCCCTTTAGATATGGTCAATTTATTCCTTGGAAGGATAATCTCATTCACTCGGGTTCATTGTTGACTCGATATTTCCAATTATTTTTAATAATATTGATGCTAGTGAGTAGGGCTTGTCATTTGGATAAGGTGACATACTTATAGAGTGAGAAAATGATTAGATCCACCCTTTAGTCCAAATCAAAACTTGTTATATTGGAAAATACATTGAATTTAATTCTACAATAGATTTGTGTTGATGAAATAGACACACCATATGCCCACCATTTACAGATCATATGGTATCAAATCAGGTTAGTTAGAAACCTTGAAATAGTTTCCATGGTAAAATCCTTGAATAGGGAGAAGCTGGAAGAGCTGAGAGACTCCAATAGGAAACTCCAAGAAGAAACTTTGTATTGGAGACAAAAAGAAGATGAGTTGAAGAAAGAGATTTCCAACCAGCATGGCTCCTTCACCACCATAAGGGAATAATTAGAGTGGAGAAGGTTGCAACTCTTGCAACTAAGGGAGAGATTCATTGATATGGGTGTTTGGAAAGAGTAAAAGTTAATGAAGGTCACTACTCACCTATACCATGACTTGGCAACAAATGAAAAGACCTTGAAGAATCTAGAAGCAATTGTCCAAGAGACCAAGCAAGTCCATTCCATTTCCACTGTCGAAGCTAGTACCATGACGGAGGAAAACATGGTAAACTCACCTTCCAATACCCTTGGTGACTCTGAAAAGCACACTAGAGGCATTGGTTCCATGCTCATGAGGAAAATGGGCTATCATGGCCAAGGGCTAGGCAAGGAAGGCCAAGGGATTTTGATTCCTATTGTAGCTGAGTAGAGGCCCAATCATGAAGGCCTAGGATTCAATTGATAAGAAGAAAAACCAAGTAAATATCAAACCACTTTCATCAAGGCAGAGGAACCAAAAAAGAAACGTCACTCAAATTCTCTATTTATTTTCTCCAAAAATAAAAAGAGAATTTGGAGAATTATGAAGACATGCATTGTTTTAAAGCCATGTTTGTAGGAAAAAACATCTCAATATTTTTTAATAGAAAAGACTTTTGACATTTTGTTTTGTCATAAATTGTTTTTTAAATAACAATGCTAATATATTAAAAAATGTTAAAACTTAAATTGTATCACTTAAATAACTTTCTATCTAATATCAAACCAAACTTCAAACTAACTTAATGTATTCACTTTGAGAAACACAAACATATTGCAAATCCATAACTCTTAGGACTTGAAATGACATTCTACATGGATTTAAAAAAAAATAAGGATGAATTGCACAACTCCAAAAAAATAGGAATCTTTCTTGATAACTGCAAATGGTAACAATATTAAATGACTAGGAATCTTTCTTGATAACCCCAAATGGTAACAATATTAAATGACCATATGAAACTGAGTGTGAATGACATTAACAATGTCTTATTTATATTAATTTGTCAATCACATTTCCACAGAAAATTGAAGAAAAAAAAAATCAATTTTGAAATTAAAAATGGAGTTTAACTTTCAATTGCAATTCAAAACTCAATTACTTGAAATCATTTGAAATTAAAAATGGAGTTTAACTTTCAATTGCAATTCAAAACTCAATTACTTGAAATCATCAGTCGCTTAGCCCATCAATATGGCTTTCTGGGACTGAAAAAGGACTATAAATCTCAAAACAGCAGCAACTGAAAGGCCGAGTGAATAAGGATTCATAGTGGGAAATTTATCATTTTTATCATAAGCAAAGCTTGGGAGCTGGATTCTGGAACTCAGCGAAAATGCAAACCTATTAAAAGTCACCACTTTCGACTCAACTACCTTAGCCATTGGTTTGAGCACTTGGTTCCATGAGAAGGCCAATGATCCAAACCCGTGCAAAAAAATTGCAAGAACGACCCCAATTGGAAGGTTATTCTGTTTGATTTCAGAAAGTCTATTTCCCATGTCCTCAGTGCCCATAGTAGAAGAATCTGCTAATTTATAGTGGACTTGAACCCAATTGATCGATGCCCACAAATATACTATCTGGATAAGCTAACATCCTGATCTACTATCTGGGTATCCACTATCTCACCCTGATCTACTCCATCCATTATTAACTTCTTTTTCTTTTTCTTCTTCTGATTACTAATCCTAGCTTCATCTAGAGACCGAAATTCATCCTAGCTTCATCTAGAGACCGAAATTCCGTACCACCCAATTCAGCTTCCCTTGCATTACATTAAATTCTACACTTCAAAACACTTATCTTAATAACAGTTTCAGGCACTGCCCACTTTGGCTTTTATTTAGCACTAGTTTTCTTTTGTTCTTCTCTTCTGTATTGAACATGCTTGAATTGCTAGTACTGCACACGACAATTTTTGGCCTAATCTTTTGTTAAATGATACATATTTAATAGAATGAGCTGCAAAAATGGAAGGCTAGGTTGCTTGCTGCAATGGAAAGGACAAGTATGGGCCTTCATGGATTACAAAACAATTAATTAATCTGAAAATGGATAGCAGAAAATGGGGCACAAGATTTCAGTAAAATGTCACAGGTGATGAAAACAGAAATACAAAGCAATTTGGTAAGAGATTAGCTTCAGTGCTCAGCTCTTGTGATTTCAAGCCATATTATCACATGCATTTGCATTTGCCAGACAAACACATGCATTTGCCAGAAAGTCAAGAATAGAGCAGAAAAATTCAAGCGAGACAAAGTAAACAAGAGGTGTAATGTTATCCACAAATTCGCAGTCATGGCTAGTTTTGTCACCGGTGTTGTCCGTGGCCTAAGTCGCATTATAACTGAATATTCAAGAGATTATTGCAGGATCGCTTCCAACGGTGAGAAAAAGAGAACATATACTGCAATGTAGTGTTCATTATGGATGTTCCAGCATGACGCATATTTTTCATCCTCCTCCCGTTGTCTCTGGCTCCTGCTCTACCTCCTGACATCACCCTGCAACGTTTAAGTTTTTAAATTTCAAATTCAAACAGACCATCCCATCGCATTTATTATTACACTGCATTGCTAACTCAACCATCCCTTGAATCGGTCGACAACACTGTTTGCTTACTCAACCATCCGCAAACGGGGACGGTGCTGCTAACGAGACGGAAAATGGAGAGAGTGGTTCTAACGGAGATGGATATGGCGCCTGGATGATAGTCGGACAGAAAATGGATGGCCAAATCCGAGAGGAAGAGGAGGTCGGAAAAAGAGCAAATCATTTGGCTTTTCAGATGTCAGGGATTCCGCAGAGGCAACCACAACCCGCATGTCTATATAGCTCTCGTAGCTCCGATGTCGCTTCCACTGATGATGAAAGAGCGATTACACACCAAATACTGGACAAGATCCGTACAGCTACCAACAATGGTGACATCCATGTGAGGATCCATACGTTTATCATGTGAGGAGGATTGACGGTTTTGTGTGTGGCAGATGATACAGTTGGACGGATGATCCCGTATGCATTTCTACAGGATAATTATTCAAAATTTCTCAAAGCATATGGCGATCGAGATGTTGATAGTAAAGATGAATTCTCAAGAGTACACACTGAAAACATGGATTATTATTCTAACAGCGCAAACGCGATTTAAAGTGTATTAGCACAACTGGACTAGGTCCACAAAGATGATTATCTTCAGAAACCAAAATTGAGAGTGCCAACAACTTATCTTAGAATCTTTTTTGTCAAATTCTAGTGAGAATTTTGGGGAGATTCCATGAATATGGAATCAAAGTCGACTACATACATAATATCAAAGGCTAGTTGTTGTAAGATACAACAAACTTCCTACTAAACTTTTGTAGAATGTAGAATCCATTGTAGGACCTTCATTTTGTTTGCTCAATGGTTTGATTAAGGGTATGGATTGTAGTTTTCCATGCATAAGCTTTTGATGATGTTTGCTACATAATTTTGTTAACATACAAAAATCTCTTTGGTTGATTGTTCAACCTCAATCCCCAAAATATATTACATTATGTCAAGCTCTGTCAGCTCAATCTCGTATTGCATAGCTTGTTTAAAACTCATTAACTCAAGATTTCTATTGTATATCATGTCATGAACATAAATACAAAGAATCATAATTTTATCTTGCTCATCTATTTTGGTATATAGAGTTGGCTCCTTTTGGCTTCTACTAAAACCACTCTTGATTATGTAAGTATCAATTTTGATGTACCAAGCTCTTGGAGCTTGCTTTAGGCCATACAAGGCTTTCTTCAACCGATACACTTTGGTTGGTTGGCCCTCGACTTCAAATCTAAGTGGCTGATCCACTTAGACCTCTTCTTCTAAGACACCATTCAGGAAAGATGAATTGACATCCATCTGGTATAATTGTCGTTTATGTTGAGCTACTATGGCTAAGAGCGTCCTTAGTGTCCAAAATTTCTACTGGAGCAAAAGTTTCACCATAATCAATCTCTGGTTGTTGTGAGAATCCTTTGGCTTAGTTCATGGCTTGAACCCAATGTAGCTCTTTAGTTGCCTCTTTAAAAGATGTATGTTGGCAAGACATTAATGAAAAAAGATTATGCTAATCAATATCATCCAACTGCTAATGGATTTCTCTCAAGCTTCAAGTTATCTGATTTTCAAGTTCAAAGGATGAATTTTTCTTGAAAAAGAGTTGTCCTGAGAACTTTCAGGTTGTCCTTGTACCAGCAATCTTGGAAGGACAGACTGTTGTGTTTGCTAGCCTGAATTTTCCGTGTTTTTAGGAAGTGGCAACAATAGATTTTGATTTTCCATAGGTCAATTTTCAGACTCACTCCATAACAAATTTTCAAGAAATTTGACATCTCTGCTGAGAATGAATTTCTTTGAAATTGGATTGTAGAGTCTGTAGGCTTTGGATGTCTCACTGTAGCCAATAAAAATGCATTTCTCACTTCGATCATCAAGTTTCTTCCTCAATTCAGAAGGTATGTGAGCGAATACAATGCATCCAAAAGTCCTAAGATGAGAAACATTCAGTTTTGTCTCACTCCATGCTTCTTGAGGGAACTTCATCTTGACACTAGTGGTTGGAGATCTATTCAGAAGATAATATAAACATGCTACGACTTCAACCCAAAATAAATTTGACAAACATTTCTCTCTAAGAAGGGTCCTAACCATGTTCTTTATAGTCTGGTTTTTCATCTTAACCACTCCATTTTGTTGTGGACTGTACCTGGCTATGGTTTGCATGATTATGCCTTGTGATTTGTAGAAATTTGCAAATTCTGTTGAACAATATTTGCCTCCTCGATCTAACCTGAGAATCTTCACATATTTCACACTCTATTTTTCAGCTTCAGCCTTGAACTCTTTGAACTTTGCAAAGGTTTTAGACTTGTGTCTGAGGAAATATATCCATATTTTCATTCTAAAATCATCAATAAATGTTAGAAAATAAAATCTACCACCTATTGAATTTGTTTGCATTGGTCCACATAGGTCAATGTGAGCCAAATCTAAGTGTTGTTTGGGATGAGTGGAGGACTATGGAAAACTAGTTCTCTTATGTTTTCTGAGAATGCATGACTCACATGGGGGAATTTTTTCTTTGAAGATAGTTAGACCTTTGACCATGGAGTGATTAGGTAGAAGGATTAGACTCTAAAAGGGAATATGTCCAAATCTTGGATGCCAAATCATAAATTCATTAGGGGTGGATGCACTTTGTGCATAAGATTGGGTCAGATTTGCAGTTTTAAAGTTCAGGGAAAACATTCTATTCCTAGTCATGTGGATTTCAGAAATCAATTTCCTCTTGGGAGTTTTGTCATATATCCTACATGATTCTCCTTCAAAAAGTACCTTATATTTAAATTTTCAACTAGTTGTCCTACACTTAAGAAATTATGTTTCAAATCTGGAACATGATAGACATCATTTATGTCTTTCTTTACATCTTTTTTAGTGAGAATAGGTACAGTTCATTTTCCTTGAACTTTGACTAAAGAGTCATCTCCAAGTGTAATATTAGATGAAATAGAATCTTTGTTACCTGTCGTGTGATTGTTGCATCCACTATCCAACAACCACAGGTCATTGTGTTGTTCTTTAGTTTTGTGACATGAGAGAAACATTCCATCTGAGGTGTCTCCTTCATGATTTGAGACACGTGATCTGCCTAAGTGTTGATCTTATTTCTTCTTCCTACATTCACATTCATAGTGCCCATACTTTTTGCAGTAATAACATTGTATGCTTGATTTTTCATTGGATATCCTCCCTCTACCTCTTTGAGGCTAAAAATTCTGATTCTAGTTTTGATGTGTGTGACCTTCACCTGAGTGATTGTTTCTTGGACTTCTCCCTCTTCCTATGCCTCTCCCTCTGCTGAAAAAAGAATTGGGTTTTGAAGGAATTGGCTATTGACTCATCTTTGAGATCCAGTCTGGTCTCATGTGATAATAGAGTACCCATGAGTTCATATGTTGAAAAAATTGATAGATCCTTGGATTCAAGGATGGTTGTAACAACCATTTCAATTTTATTTGTAATACTTCTGAGGACTTTCTTAATAATCCTCTGATCAAGGATGTCTTCACTAGTTAACCTGATATGGTTTACAATTCCCATGAGTCTAGTCATAAATTGATCAATGTTTTCATCCTTTGTCATTTTTAAAGTCTGAAAATGCGTCCTCAAGGTCTGCAGCTTCATTTTTTTGACCCTATCATTTCCATTTTAATATGTTTGTAGGATGTCCCAGGCCTATTTTGAGGTAACAACACCTGCGATTTTTGAGAAAATTGAGTCATCTATTGAGTTTTGAATCTAGAATTTGGCCTTATTCTCTCTCTTCCTCTATTTTTCCTGAGCAACTCTTTCTTGATTGTTCATGGTAGCTAGATCTGTTGGATATTGTTCTACATAGCCAAGATCCATTGGATCCCAACAATCCTATGCTTGTAAGAAGGATCTCATTCTGAGAGACAAAAAATCATAGTTCTTTCCAAGAAGAATTGGCCCTTGCGTTGGTCCTAAATGGTTTGAGGTGGTCATTTTTTTTAAATAGAACAAAAAAATAATATGTTGGTGATTTTCATGCTTTACTTGTTTCCCGCCCATAAAACCTAGTCCTCAAAATCCTCTGCGTGACTTCGGGCCTAAAAATGTGGGCTAGACCACTTCTTTAGCTTCCAATCTTGTTGTATGTGACTATCCGAGCACGAGATCTATAGAGTCAGAATTCCGAGCTACGTTCGTTATCGTCTATAACCCTTTGATGGATAAAACCAGGCGCTTCGGGCGTTTCTTTTTAATGAAAAATATTTTTAACTTTAACCCCTCATATGACCAAGGGATAAGAACCAGGTTCTCTGGGGTTTCAGGCATTCTAAAACCTAATATCCTCTAAAGTCGCGAACTGGCGGATAGGTGAATAGATTAGTGAATGGATCAAAGGTTCTCGTTGATCTGAGATCAAGGACCCATAATTACTTCAGGACTTTGGGCTTAAGAACCTTCCACAACTCTAATTCAAAATACCCATGAAGTGTCGAAGGAGAGAACCTTCCAGAGATGCATAGATCTGACGACTATTAGACCTCGCCAAACCAATGGTCAAGATTCTCTACGGAACTACGACCTTCGGAAGTTTATGTCTGTTGACTAGCACAAATGTATGGAGTGTCCAATCTCCGAAGTGATGAGATTCGCCTACATGTGTCCTTTTGATTGGACAAATAAGTTTAGCTCCGGTCTTATGGCCTTCAGGAGTCCTCCCAACATTGTGTCGTGTTCTCCCCAAATCCTGAACTAACGAAGTGACAGATCCTTCGTCGATGTGTCCAACAAGATCAAGGGCTGAGATTTAATTCAAATCTCGGGCTTTGGGTGTTCTGAGGCACACAACACTACAAACCTCTGAAGTGTCTACCTTCTTAAGTGTTAGAGCTGGCAACACGTTTCCACAACCTTCAGCAGTTCAGATTGTCTTCGAGCTCCGACAAATTCTTCACTTCATAAACCCTCCGGAGTGCTAAGCCTCCAAAGTAAGGGATCTGGCGTGATGTGTTCTCGTTGATGGAGGGTCCAGATGAACTCCGAGATTTGGGTCTTCGGTAGTTCTCTCTTCACACCTCCAAGTTTCCTCTGACGAGTCTACCCTCTGAAGCGTAGGATCTTCGGCCATGTGTCCACTTGTGATCAACAACCTATATTAACTTCGGATCCCAGTTCTTTCGGCCTCCAAACCTCTTTCGATCTGCTTCCATGTGGCCTTTCCACCGACATTCTAGATGCACTCCGCTCTTTGAAGCTTAGAGAGTCTCTTGATCTTGAGCAGTGGCTTCCTCCCAGATTGCTTACCCTACAAACCCAAGGATCCATTAACATGCATCCTTTGCAAATGGACAGTCCTGATTCACTTCGGGACTTTTGGGAGACTTGTCTCCTTTATTCCTAAAAATAGGAAAAACCTATGAACTTTCGAAGTCAAGGAGGCTAAGGGTTAAACACCTTGCAACTTACTTGGATTCAACGACTTTCGATCCACTCGATCAGATCCGGTGACTGAGATCTGTTCGACTCCTCTGCATGCTTCAAGTTCTATATGGGCTTGATATGACATCCTAGATATGTTACCGTGACCGATCTAACGACTGTTGTAGTTGCTCCTATGCTACTTTTGCATCTTCCTCCTGAAGAAGGATTCCATGAATTCTTAAAGTTCTTTGTCTTTAATTTTTTGTTTTCAAGTCTTCCTCCTCACACTGTTATGTCTCCAACACTTCTTTAGCGGACTGTGGACTTCTCTCCAGGCTCTGTGAAGAGTCTTACCTCCCACGCTCTGATACCATGACAAAACTATAAACATCAGAGACAATGCATAAGAGACATATCTAGAATAGGAAAATGCAGAGCGCGAATGTATTAAATGATAGGATAAACCTTAAAAGCAAGAAACATAACAATTGAATCAAGAAACAAAGAAGAAATCCCAAGGACTGGTAGAGCTAGTCAGAACAACTCACAATGTACAGTCATATGTTGTTGAGGTTATAAATAACAGTTTTCATACAGACCATCAAATTTTAGAAGCAAGCACACCATTTTAAGAGCGACTATATTTATGGCTTATGGGTTAGCTTACAACTATAAGCCCTAGTCCTAAACGTTTTATGAAATTACTTTTTTTTTATGTGATACTTTTTGAGGATATTTGTTCAAAATTTGGTGAGAAATTGTTAGACTTGCAGATTTGAGTGATTATTTTTGTACAAATTGAGTGTCCCAGGGATTCTTCACCACACTGAATCCATTTCTGCATTCAAAAATGGATTTTAAACAACAAAAATAGTGATTTGGTGCAAATTTATAGTTCATATTCATACCAAAAAAAACTTTTCGTAGAACAGTTAGACAAAGCCCAAATGTAATGTTCATTTCCTCTTAAGAGGTTGTAGGTTCAAATTCATAGAGATATAGTATGTCATAAATAGTTGTATAAACCTTCTAAGTTTTGACATTGTCATCTAATCCTCCAATATAAATTTGGCGAAATCACAATTTTTTTTGTTATTTTTCTGTTGTTTAAAGTTTAAATTACATTTCTAATTATATAAATGAATAGATTCAACCTTTAAAAAAAAAACCTAAAATACTAGGATTATTTATTTATATATTTTTCTTAATTTAAAAAAAACCTAGAATACTAGGATTATTTATTTATATATTTTTCTTAATTTAAAAATTATTTAATGTATTATTTAATTAATTAATTTAGTTTTTGTTTAATTTTGCAAAACTTTAATGTTCTATCTAACATATTTTAGAATGGGGCAATTTTAAATATTGATATATGAGAGTCAACAAAGTAGAAGTATTAAGTTTATTATAGTTTATTTTGTGAGTTTGAAGAGTAATTAAATTGTGGAAAGTAAAATTATATCTTATATCAGTTTTTTTTCCTAACACAATTTTCTAGATTAGTTTATTATAGAGTGTTTTTTTGGTAGGTTCAAATGACTTGTGTTGCTATGAAAGTCATAAGCATTGTTTTTTTTTTTTTTTAAGATTCATTTTGTTATTTAAATTTAAATTAGAAATTATAGAATTGTTGCAGTAATTTCATTGTTATTTATTTATTTATGATCCGAATTTAATTTTAACTTAAAACATTTTGTAAAATTGTAATAAGTTTGTATTTCTTTTTTTTATTCTATTTTGTCTGTTTTTTTGGAAAAATGGGAATTGGGAACTAATCATGTGATAGTTGGGCTTTTAAAGGAACTGTATTAAAAAAATGTAGGTTGTAGTGAAGAGAGAAAAGAGGGAGGTACAGTCGGAAAATTCTGAGCTTGAAGAAGTCATCCTGCTTAAGATTGAATGGACGAAGGATTTAATGTGCATATTCACTCTAAGTGAAGGTGTTTTTGAGCCATGGCCTACTGCAATTTTGTTCTTCATAATGAGTAACAATACACAAAATTTTTGTATGGTTCATCCATTTATAATTTGCTCCTGACCATAATAAAGATTCCCGTCAACTGTGAAATCGCTTTATCATTGTTTTGATTTCATGGCTATGGTGTGAGTTTTGTGCTATGAATGATTTTGGTTATGATTGATTCGAGCTACAACAATCGATTTGTATGGGAGTTGGGTGTTCACCTCTTAAGGGATAGTATTCCCTTTATGAAGGCATTGGTTGCAAAATGTAATCATTCCAATGGTTTGTTAAATTCATGAGAGTTGAGTCCACACACAACAAAGAATTTTTTTGTATGCACATTGCTTCCCTTACCTATTTCACTGATTGATCGAGGAAAATCACATTCGATAGTGGATAGGTTTCATTGCATGATGATGGTGTTCACTTGGGAAAAATTCCTCCTTGTTGGGCATCCCAATCGACTAGCTAGTCAATAATAGCCATTACTTGGCCATTTTCTGAGAGTTTGGAGTTCTCCTTATGTCCACAAAAAGTGGGTCAACTCTCTTGCCTAGTCTTTTCACTATGGTCAATTTAATTCCCTATAGAATGACTTCCTTCATTGTTAGGTATTAAGTTTTTGGGGGTTGGTGTAATACTCCCTTCCTCTGGTCCCAACATTCTCCTTTTAATCTATTTATGCATTGGCTCCACCTCACTAAGTTGTCGTACAACTAGTCACACACAAAGGTGATCCAAATGTTGGTTTGAAGTGTGACTTGAGCGATTAACCTCCACCAGTTAGACTCTCGGGTTTGGTGAATCCCCTTTACATATGGTCAATTTATTCCTTGGAAGGATTATCTCATTCACTCGGGTTCATTGTTAACTGGATATTTCCAATTATTTTTAATAATATTGATGCAAGTGAGTAGGGCTTGTCATTTGGATAAGGTGACATACTTATAGAGTTAGAAAAGGATTACATCCACCCTTTACTCCAAATCAAAACTTTTTATATTGGAAAAGACATTGAATTCAATTCTACAATAGATTTGTGCCGATGAAACAAACACGCCATATGCCCACCATTTACGGATCATATGGTATCTAATCGGGTTCGTTAGATACCTTGAAGTAGTTTCCATGGGAAAAAGCCTTGAATAGGGAGAATCTGGAAGAGTTGAGAGACTTCAATAAGAAAATCCAAGAATAAATTCAGTATTGGAGACAAAAGGAAGATGAGTTGGAGAAAGAGGTTGCCAAACAACATGAATCCTTCACCACCATAAGGGAATAATTAGACTGGAGCAGGTTGCAACTCTTGTAGTTGAGGGAGAGATTCATTGATATGGGTAATTGGCAAGAGAAAAGGTTCATGAAGGTCACTACCCACCTATACCATGGCTTGGCAACAAATGAAGAGACCTTGAAGAAGCTAGAACTAATTGTCCAAGAGACCAAGAAAGCCCATTCCATTTCCATCGTCGAAGCTAGTACCATGACAGAGGAAAACATGGTAAACTCATCTTCCAATACCCTTGGTGACTTTGAGAAGCACACTAGAGGCATTGGTTCCATGCTCATGGAGAAAATGGGCTATCATGGCCAAGGGCTAGGCAAGGAAGACAAATAGATTTTGATTCATATTGTAGCTCAATAGAGGCCCAATCATGAAGGCCTAGGATTCAATGAATAAAAAAAAAAACAAGTAAATCTCAAACCACTTTCATCAAAGTAAGAGGAACAAAAAAAAAGCATGTGCAATGAGTCACTCAAATTCTTTATTTATTTTTTTTAAAAAGAAAAAGAGAATTTGAAAAATTATGAAGACATGCATTGTTTTAAAGCCATGATTGTAGGGCAAAATATCTCAATATTTTTCAACATAAAAGACTTTTAACATTTTGTTTTGTCATAAATTGTTTTTTAAATAACAATGCTAATATACTAAAAAAATATTAAAACTTAAATTGTATGACTTAAATAACTTTCGAACCAAACTTCAAACTAACTTAATGTATTCACTTTGAGAAACAAAAACCTATTCCAAATCCATAGATTTTAGTACTTGAAATGACATTCTACATGGCTTAAAAAAAAGTAAGGATGAATTGCACAACTCCAAAAATTTGGAATCTTTCTTGATAACCCCAAGTGGTAAACTGAGTGTGAATGACATTAACAATGTCTTATTTATATTAATTTCTCAATCACATTTCCACATAAAATTGAAGAAAAAAAAATCAATTTTGGGAAAAAAAAATGGATTTTAGCTTTCAATTGCAATTCAAAACTCAATTACTGAAAATCATCAGTTGCTTAGCCAATCAATATGGCTTTCTGGGACTGAAAAAGGTCTCTAAATCTCAAGGCAGTTGCAACTGAAAGGCAGAGTAAATAAGGATTCATAGTGGGAAATTTGTCATTTTTATCATAAGCAGAGCTTGGGAGCTGCATTCTGGAACTCGGCCAAAATGCAGGCCTATTAGAAGCCACCCCCACCCCTTTCGTCTCAACTACCTTAGCAATTGGTTTGAGCAGTTGGTTCCATGAGAAGGCCAATGATCCAACCCGTGCAAGAAAATTGCAAGAACGACCCCAATTGGAAGGTTATTCTGTGTGGTAATTTCAGAAAGTCCATTTCCCATGTCGTCAGTGCCCACAATATAAGAATCTGCTAGTTTATAGTGGACTTGAACTCCATTGATCGATGCCCACAAAAAGACTATCTGGATGAGCTAACATTAGGGTATCCACTATCTCATCCTGATCTACTCCATCCATTATTAACTTCTTTTTCTTCTTCTGATTACTAATCCTAGCTTCATCTAGAGACCGAAATTCCGTACTACCCAATTAAGCTGCCCTTGCATTACATTGAATTCTACACCTCAAAACACTTATCTTAATAACAGTTTCAGGCACTGCCCACTTTGGCTTTTCTTTAGCACTAGTTTTCTTTTGTTATTCTCTTCTGTATTGAAGATGCTTGAGTTGCTGGTACTGCACACGGAAATTTTTGGCCTAATATTTTGTTAAATGATACATATTTAATAGAATGAGCTGCACAAATGGAAGGCTAGGTTTCTTGCAGCAATGGAATGGAAAGGACAAGTATGGGTCTTCATGGATTACAAAACAATTAATAATTTTTGGCCTAATATTTTGTTAAATGATACATATTTAATAGAATGAGCTGCACAAATGGAAGGCTAGGTTTCTTGCAGCAATGGAATGGAAAGGACAAGTATGGACCTTCATGGATTACAAAACAATTAATCCATCTGGAAATGGATAGCAAAAAATGGGGCAGAAGATTTCAGTAAAATGGCACAGGGGATGAAAACAGAAATACAAAGCAATTTGGTAAGAGATTAGCTTCAGCGCTCAGCTATTGTGATTTCAAGCCATATTGTCACCCAGATAGACAGACAAACACATGCATTTGCCAGAAAATCGAGAATAGAGCAGAAAAGTTCAAGCGTGCCAAAGTAAACAAGAGGTGTAATGTTATCCACAAATTCGCAGTCATGGCTAGTTTTGTCACCGGTGTTGTCCGTGGCCTAAGTCGCATTATAACTGAAAATTCAAGAGATTATTCCAGGATCGCTTCCAACGGTGAGAAAAAGAGAACATATAATGCAATGTAGTGCTCATTATGGATGTTCCAGCATGACGCATATTTTTGCATCCTCCTGCTGTCATCACCCTGCATCGATTTGACATAAACATATCGGTTTGAACTAAACATAGTGTTTTTGAAATAGGTGGTGGACTGCAGCGTTTAAGCTTTTGAATTTGAAATTCAAACAGACCATCCCATCGCATTTATTATGCTAACTCAACCGTCCTGGACAACACTGTTTTGCTTACTCAACCATCCGCAAACGGGGACGGTGCTGCTAACGAGACGGAAAATGGAGAGAGTGGTTCTAACGGAGATGGATATGGCGCCTGGATGATAGTCGGACGGAAAATGGATGGCCAAATCCGAGAGGAAGAGGAGGTCGGAAAAGGTGCAAATCGTTTGGCTTTTAACCAACACCGTATGAACCATATATATACTTAAAGAGATCCCAATGCATCCAAAGAAAATCAGATGTCAGGGAAAGGTACTGTAGTAAAAATGGAATCCGCAGAGGCAACCGCAACCCGCAGCTCGTGGTTCCACTGTATTATTAGAATTCGGCGTCGCTTCAACCGATGAAAGAGCTATTGCACACCAAATAATGGACAAGGTCCGTACAACTACCAACAATGGTGACATCCATTTTTCCTATGCCTATGATCGCTATGCTTATCATGTGAAGAGAAGTAGCGACGTGGGAGGATTGATGGTTTTGTCTCTGGAAAATGATACAGTTGGACGAATGTGATAATAAAATTTCAGATAGCAACCATAGCACAGGATTATACATACAAATAATAATTTCTGTAATTTCTAACCATAGCATAGGATTATACATACAAATAATAATTTCTATAATTTCTATTACAATCTCTTTCTACACAATTATATAGTTGGATTCAGATTCGACTTATTCTAAACATAAAGAGAAGTTGAGAGAATTTCTCAACAACCTCTAACAAATCCTAACCAATTCTATTGTAAGCATTATTCTAACACTCTCCCATAATGCTTACATTACAATTACAATACTCAAATTTCAACATAGATATTTGTCTTGATATGGTCTTGATCAACACTCCTATCCACTCTGAAATCTTTCGGTAAACTTTCTTTCTTCTTCACAACTTTGAGTTTCCCTTTCAACTCATGTAAGACAATAATGCCTCTGATCATCATTGACAAATTTGTAGAATTGATGCTTCTCGACCTCTTGAAGGACAATATCGATACTGAATTATCCTATGTATACACTACTATTTGTGGAATTCCCCCGAAGAACAATTTTCGACAGTTATATAGGATAGTGATCGAATTACTAGATATTTTCAGAACTCAATCATACCATTGACCTTCTTAAACATATCTACAACAATATACACAAGAATAACCTGTAATTGATGGTCTTGAAGAACCAAAGTACAACAAGTCTCACCAGTGTCTTACATAATGTAAGCATAATCAAATTAATGATATGTTCTCTCGGCACCAAAAAACGTCAAAAGCCACCAATTTAAATCACGCTACTCTATTGTATATATTTGGTTCTTCATAATACAATTTTACACACAAACAATGCTTACATTAAAAAAAATATATGCACAATCAATAGAAAGTACAAAATGATTCTAGCACTCCACAAGTCAGCTTCAGGACCGTAATGCTTGAGCAACACCTTTCCATTTATTTCCTATCAAGAGAACATGTCCCTGGAATTGACCACATATGATGGCAAGAAAATAGATAGAATATTAAAATCACATTGACCATCTCCCCGTCTTAGACAATAACAAAATATGCAAAAGCCTCATAGCCTTGGGCATGTTGTTGGTATTTCTCCAGGGCTCGGTTCCCTCTTTGACAATGTTGTGATTCAAATCTTCAATGTCATAGTCTGAATCGCAGGGGATCTCTGAGATCTTCCCTTTCACGCCTCAACCTTGAAGACGACTTGTTTTCTACAATCTGCTAACGCAACGTCTTTCCTCTACCCTGCTGCTAAATTCTCTTCTCTCAATGATTTTCAAAGCTCCGATGATTGTTCTACATGGTGGCAAGTTAGTCTTCCAGCAACAATGAATCCTCCACACAACAACGATCTTTCCTAAATAATGCATCACACGAACATGGTGATGTCCTCATTTTCAATGAACAATCAAATATAAGTCCAGATCTACAGATATGCAGATCTATAAATTCTCCGGATGTAACTGTTCATGTCTTGGTCAACAAATGGTCTGGCATGATTAGATTGAATTCCCTGGGAATGAAGGAAATGTCTCTGACACCAACCTCAACTAGTCTTCTCTCTTGGACATCGGTGATGGTTGCTGCAGTCTTCAAGGAAATGGTGATGAGAAAGATCCTAGGCAACGACTTCTCTCAATGCCATCACAAAAGAAATAAAACACAAAAATCTCAACACACTAGGAATCACTCACAAAAATACATTCTTATCTCCTACATATTTATAGAGAATTAGCAATACAAGTCTCACATCTACCTAGGCACTCTCGTAAGCGATTAAGCCTAGCCAGAATTTGATACCATGATAAAATTCCAGAGAGAAACCATAGCACATGATTATACACACAAATGATAATTTCAATTACAATACCTTTATACACAATTACAACACAATTATACAGTTGGATTCATATCCAACTTATTCTAAGTATAGAAAGAGAGATGGAGAGAATCTCTCAACAACCTCCAACAAATCTAAACCAATCCTATTGTAAGCATTTTTCCAACATGATGTTTTCGTATGCATTTCTACAACATATTCATTCAAAAATTATCAAAGCATATGGTGATTGAGATGTTGATAGTAAAGATGAATTCTCAAGAGTACTCAGTGAGCATATGGATTATTATTATAACAAAGCAAATGCAAACACGATTTACAATCTACTAGCACAACTGGACTAGGTACACCATGTGATATTGGAGAATATTGAGAAAACACTGGAGAGGCGATAAATTGGAGGTGTTGGTACGTAAGACTCAATGCATACGTGACCATAATTTCAAATTTGAGAAGCAAGCACGCCGTTTTTGACAAAACTATAAACAAAAGAGACAAAACATAAGATATAGATCTAGAATAGGAAAATTCAGAGTGCGAATGTATTAGATGATAGGATAAACCTTATAGGTGAGAAACATAACAACTGAATCAAGAAACAAAGAAGACATCCTAAGTACTAGTACAACTGACAGTGTACAGTGATATGTTGTTCAGTTTATAACTAAAACTCTCTCTTAAACTCAACAGATACAAACATTAGCAGTGATAATGCCCAAGTGTTGTATCTGCAAACAAAAAATGGTTTTTCCCAATGGCTTTGAGTTCACCATTGTTGACTAGCTCACGTACGAAGTGAAAGAGAGTGTCAATGTGGATGCTTTTCTTATGAAAAACATGGTTTTTGAATAGGGCAATTGTTGAAGTATTGTCAATAGTCTTCGCAGCCACACAACTTCACATGAAGTTGAGGTAGCAATGACATACTCTACCTTTGCAGAAGATATTGATACACTGGGTTGCTTATTTGATACCCAAGAAATAAGATTCATGCCTGGGTGAAAAGCATACCCTGAGGTGATTTTCTGGTCATCTAGGTTGCCTACAAAATCACTGTTAGTGTAACTATAAAGATGATTATCTTCAGACCGAGTGTACTATAAACCAAAATTGAGAGTTCCAACAACATATCTTAGAATCCTTTTGTCATCTTCCACTGAGAATGTTTGGGAGATTCCATGAACCTGGAAATAAAGTCGACTACATACATAATATCAGGCCTAGTTGATGTAAGATAAAACAAACTTACTACTAAACTTTTGTAGAAGGTAGAATCCACTGTAGGACCTTCATTTTGCTTGCTCAATTTTGTGTGTAGGGCTATAGGATTTTCTGCTGGATTGCAGTCTTCCATGCAGAAGCTTTTGATGATGTTTGTGTTCGAAAACATAGGTATTCCAACTGAGGAAGAACAACTTCAGTAACCACTCACATAACCAGATCAAATATCAACACACCGATGTTTTCACGTGGTAAAACCCCTACGGGGAAACATTCACAACCCCAACCAACGTGGCCACTTGAAGAAGTTTATTAATGCAAAGAAAAAGATTACAAAGAGATTTTACACGAGAGTTTCTCACAATCGATCATCGGCAAATGACCCTCCATGCTCTTTAAATAGATATCATGGACCAATCGGGTGTTAAGCCACGAATCAATGGCTATTAAGATCGAGGAAAGTATGAACCGTCAGATCACTCTATGTCTGGAACATATAGTGACCATCGGATTTCCTAACTACAAATGCATACTAATGCATACTAAAGAAACACACTAGAAAACACACTTTTACCTAACGACACAATAGACCAAGTAGATCTTACTAAATCCTAAGTGTCTAAATATCCTAACATCCCCCCTTAAGTGTTGATTAAGGTTGGTTGGCATTGATGTCAACCCTTGGAGAAAGCCCCATAGCATAAAGGTTTGGGTAATGGACCCAATATTGTTTGATGTAAATATGACTCACTATTGTTTTGTCATGGTTGATAAGAAGTAAAAATGGATGAACTCCAAAGTGGTCCCCTTATGGTGAAAGCCCTCACGGGAAGACGCTTTGTTGAGTGAGATAACCCATGCTTAATTGTGGAATAATGAGATGAAGGAAAGTGAATTTGTCAGGGAAAATATTCTATATGGATAGTGATTGTCATTTCATTTCCGGTGGTATGTGGAACGACATATAATTCCTCATGGGTAGAGAGTTATGGCCATGAGAAGTTGGAGACCCCAGGTTTGGGTAATGGACTCAAGTTTGTTTGATGGGTAACAGTGTGTGTTATGATATATTTTCAGATAATACTGTTCTATATGGATAGTACATGTCATGCCATTTCTGGTGGTATGTAGAACGTCACATAACTCCTCACGGTTTGAGAGTTATGGCCTTACG
>JZKD02S2203936.1:170125-182217 GCA_000966675.3 Picea glauca
TTGGTACAGGTTTACAACGGTATATCTCACAGTGATAGTGTGACAGTGGTTCCATCATTCTACTTCTACTTCAGGGTGGCAGGATGGGGAAAGGATAGGTGGTTGTAGCCACCTTTCGGTTGTAGAAGGAAAACATAGGGGGTTGTAGCCTCCTTCTAGTTGTAGCCAGAGAATTGGGGAGTTGTAGCTTCCCTCTAGTTGTAGCCAGAGAAACTAGGGGGTTGGAGCCTCCTTCCAGTTGTAGCTGGAAAACAAAGGAAGTTGGTTCTTCTAATGAATGTAATTCTTCAAGACATATAAAAAAAAAAAATTCGTGGTTTTCTCCCGATTTGGGTTTCCACATAAAACACTGGTGTACTATGTATGTGTATGATTGTTCATTTGTTCATTGCTTATTTACTCTACAGTTATTGGATGATAATGCTTCATTGATATAACACTTGTATTATATGATTAAAAGGGATTATTTCTCTATTACTGATTCACCCCCCCTCTCAGTAATCCAACATTAAAAACAACTTGGGATAGGATTGAAGGATTTACAATAGTGACAAAATAGGAGAAGGAAGGAGGAATTAGAGCCTATCCCCCCTTAATAACAACTTCCTGAACTCCTAACATAGATTGAAGTTTGGAAAAATTCGCTTCTGTAAGAGACTTTGTGAAAATGTCTGCAACTTGATCTTCTGTAGGGAAAAAGAGCACTTCAATAACTTGATCATGAATGAGATTTCTAATGAAGTGCATGTGTATCTCGATGTGTTTTCTATGCTGATGTTGAACTTGGTCTTTGGCGAGCTTGATGGCACTCTGATTTTCACACCAAAGGTTAGTTGGATGTTGGTGCTGGAATCAAAACTCTTAAAGGATTTGTCGAAGCCACATGGCTTCCTGACTTGCATTTACCGCTACTCGGTACTCTACTTTTTCTAAAGAAAGTGCAATAGCCTGTTGTTTCTTACAGGCCCAAGTGATAAGTCCTGGACCAAGGCTAAAAACATAACCTGCAGTAGACTTCCGATCATCAGGGTCACCGGCCCAATCTGAATCAGTGAAACCAACCAATAAAGGAGTCCCCCCTGAACTGTAATGTATCTTGAACTGAACTGTACCACGAACATAGTGAAGTATCCTTTTATCTTCTTTCGAATGGATTTCATGGGGTGTTTGCATATGTTGGGCAACAAGACCAACAACAAGGGAAATATCAGGATAGGTATGAGTCAAGTATAAGAGGCTACTGACTAATTGATGGTATAGGGTGGAATCAACTTCAGGAGAAGTACAAGTGGCAGAAAGATTGTCTCTAGACTGGAAAGGAGAAGGGGTTGGTTTACAATTGTCCATGTGAAAGTGACGAAGAAGGTCACAAGCATATTTAGACTGGGAAAGAAAAATTCCTTCATTGGTTTGCAAAACTTGGAAGCCAAGGAAATAGTGCAAAAATCCTAAGTCTGTCATTTCAAATTTCTTCTTAAGGCTGGTTTTCACATGGTTTAAGATTTTTGAGTCACTACCAATAAGGATAAGGTCATAAACATAAATGAAAAGGATTATGAGATGGTTTTCTACTTTCTTGGTATAGACATTAGGATCAGAATGGCATCTAGAGAATCTAGTGGCAATAAGAAAGCTATCCATTTTGGCATACCAAGCTCAGGGAGATTGTTTGAGACCATAAAGAGATTTCTTGAGGTGACAAGAAAGTCTAGAGTCATTTTGGACATAGCTAGGAGGTTGCTCCATGTAGATTTCTTCTTGCAGATCTCCGTGCAAGAAGGCGGATTTAACATCCATCTGATAGACCTCCCATTTATGTGAGGCAGCAAGGGAAAGAACAAGGCAGATGGAATTCATTTTTTTTACAGGGGCAAAGATTTCATTATAGTCAATTCCATCAACTTGCGAAAATGCTTTGGCAACTAAGTGAGCCTTTTGTCTTTCAACACTTCCATCTGATGCATACTTAGTTCTGTAGACCCATTTGCATCTAACAAGTTTTCTTCCTTTTGGAAGAGGTACAAGATCCCAAGTATCATTTTCCATTAAAGAGAGATACTCTTCATTCATTGTTGTATCCCAATCTGGATGACCCGAAGCTTCTGCAAATGTCTCTGGATAATGAGTTTCTGAAACTTGAGCCAAAAGAGAAGAGGCTCCCTGGAACTATGAACGTGTCTGACTCTGATCTAAAGAATCACCTACAAGATCACGAGCTGCTTCTCGTGTTGAATGGACCTATCTTGGAAGTAGTGGAGCTGGTGCTAGTTCAGGTTCAAAGGATTCATCTGGAGGAGGATGACCAGGTGGAGGTGGATTTTCATCCTCACTGTCATCATTTGAAGAAGAAACCAGATCATAAGATGGCACAAACGTCGAAGATAGCTCGCAGGCCGAAGAAGGCACAATCGTCAAATTAGGCTCGAAGGCCAAGAGATTTTCATCAAATTTAACATCTCTTCTAATAATAATTTCATTACAATGTGATTGAAGAAGTCTGTAACCTTTGACAACTTCAAAATAACCAACAAATATACACTTCTCACTTTTAGGTTGCAATGCTTTCGTTTTTTCATCAGGAATGCAAGCCCATGATATATTGCCAAATACACGGAAGTGACTTACATCTGGTTTAATTTTATTCCAAGCTTCTTCTGGTGTTATAATTTTAAGAGCCTTTGTGGGAGTGCTATTTACTATGTAATTTTCACAGTTGATGGCTTACGCCCAATACGTTAGACTTAATCCCTTATATTGGATCATACAATTAGCCATTTCTTTTAATGTGTGATTCTTTCTCTTAGCAACACCATTTTGTTGTGGTGTATATGGAACAATGTGTTGCATTTGGATTCCCTATGTAGTGCAGTAGTTATTGTTCACATATTTGCCTCCATTATCTATTCTTAACCTTTGAATTTGATGTCAAGATTTCTTTTCTACAAGGGCCTTGTAGGCCAAAAACTTGTCAAAAACTTCACTCTTGAGTTTTAAGAAGTAAACCCAAGTACGTCTGGAAAATTCATCAATGAAAGTTAAGAAATACTTGCACTTAGAAAAAGAAGGAGAAGAAAGTGGACCACACAAATCACTGTGAACATGCTGCAAAGGACCCAAGGTTTTCCAAGAGGCACGTTTGTCAAAACTGTCCCGATGATGTTTGCCGAGAACACAACTGGCACAAACACCATCTCTGCATGAAACAAGAGGAAGACCAGTGACCAACTATTGATTACATAGTTGTTTCAATGAGAGATAGTTTAGATGAACAAACCGCTCATGCCAAAGTTTGCTCAAGTCATCGCTATGAGCAACAAAAACTGATGAACCAAAGTTGTCAAACTTGTACAACCTAGTAATATCATCAGCAATTCCAGTTGCAAGAACATGCTTAGGATCTTTTAGATCCTTGATTACAACTTGGTGAGGTGAAAACTCGACAGTTTTACCTTCACCTGAATGAGTGATTTGATATACTGATAGAAGGTTACAGGAAAGAATTGGAACACATAATACATCATTGAAATGACCATTATCTACTTGAATTGTTCCAGATCCTACAACACTAAGAGATCTATCATCACCAACAAACATTTTCTTGGTGTTACATTCATTTAGAGCGGAAAATATGGATTTATCCTTAGCCATATGATAAGATGCTCCTGAATAAATATGCCACTCATCAAAAGAAGAAGTAGTAGTAGATTTTGAATTGAAGGAGAAACCAGAAGCAGAAAGTGCATGTCTGTGAGAAGAAGAAGTAGAATCAACACTGATGTTGTGCTTCTTCATCACTGCTTCTAAAGTTTCCATCTTCTTGAAACATTTGGACTCATCATGACCATATTTATCACAAAAGTTGCAATGTATGCTGGTATTCTTACTTTTATATTTTTCTCCTTTGTCACCAGTAGGAGCTGAATTTGTCTGAGTAGGTTTGGGACATTTATGTTGTTTGTTGTTGTAGTGAGGATGTTTCTCTTTGGGATACTTGGTTTTATCTTTCTGCTGGGAAACTAAGGATTTGTTGGAGGGACTTGCAGTGTTGATCAATCCAAATTGTAGAGGCTTATCTTCCTCTCAAATCAAAGAAGCACAAAAGGACTCAAGACTGGGTTTTTCATAAGCTTCTTCCCCTAGAGCCTCTCTCATGGCATAAAAGGTAGATACAAACACAGAATATGCACTACCTAGCTTAGAAAGAATAATATAGATGCAACGCTCTTCCTCCATCTTTATCTTACATTCTTCACATAAAATTCTAAGTGTTTTAAGCCTAGATAGATAGTCTCCAAGGCAAGAAAAATCATTTTGACTCAAGGTCAGTATTTGATTTTTTAATTGTTGTGCTCGAATAATATTGAGTTAACCAAACACATATTCAATCGTGTCCCAAGCTTCTTTGGGGTCATCAATATCTTGAAGGTGGTACCTTAAATTAGGAGAGATGGAAATTCTGATTATTCCACGTGCTTCGTCATTCCTATTATCCCATTGGCTTTCTTATCAACATCAGTGGGTGATTTTTCCTTTCCCAAGGTAATCTAGTACAAGCCTTTACTTCTTAATAAATCTTCCATATGAGGTTTCCATTGGAAGTAGTTGTTGTTGGTAAGCAAGACAGTACTTGTAGAAGCCATATTAAATATGCAGATAATGTGGATTTAAAAACTAAAACTAATGATCTAAATGGAAAGAGCTCAAAAAGTTATGTGGTTTTAAAAAAATGACACTGAAAATGGACTTCCGATGTTAGAGTTATTCCCTTTTTAAAAAAGTCACAATCGGTAACCAAATGACCATGTGATTGTGTAAGTTGCTTTATGAAGTGGCCCACTTTTATAAAGAGAAGTGGGGATCACTTTTATAATGAAGTTACTTTATAACACAAAAGTTACATGCAAAATAAATAACTCTAAAGTAAAATATTAAAGCTACTTATAGTGATTCACTTTTATACTTGAAGTGAAATACACTTTACAATTTTAGCATGAACTTTTTCAAAAAAGGTAACAAAAGAGAGACTTGAACTCAAGACCTTACTTAATAAGACAACTTTTAACCAAATGATCTAGCAAAACATATTGTAATGTTCAGAAGGAGGATTTGGGGTGTTGTTGTTGTTTTTGTTGTGGAAGACAACTTTGGAGAGCTTGCTAAAAAAAAAACTCTTTTCACACAAGAAAAAAATTTCTCTTCTCGATGACAACAAGGGTTAGATCTCGGTTAGCTTACCCGGAAGATGCACATTTTCCTATCCGAGTCTGATTTTCCGAGATCGCATAGGGCGTGGGGGAAAGAGAATACGCAGATCTAAAAGACTAGAAACCCGGAAATAAATAAAACAAAACCGAAATAAAACCAAAATACTACTTTGCAAGAATTTAAAAAAAAATGCATATTCAAACTTTATACCTCTGGATTTGACTGTAATGGTCGTATCTTGGGCAAACAAAAACCTTTTCGAGTTAAACAAAAAGTGTTCTTGACTGAAACGTGTGCTTCAGATGCAATGGAATAGTCCTCTCAGTCCATAAATGTATGGAAATGATAGAAAGTGGAGATGAGACAACTCGGCTTCACGATCTCGATCTGAAAACAGGAGTGGGTCTTCAAACAGGATCTGATACCATGTTCGAAAACACAGGTATTCCAACAGAGGATGAACACCTTCAGTAACCACTCACATAACCAGATCAAATTTCAATACACTGATGTTTTCATGTGGTAAAACCCCTACGGGGAAACATCCACAACCCCATCCAACATGACCACTTGGAGCAGTTTATTAATGCAAAGAAAAAGATTACAGAGAGATTTTACAAGAGAGTTTCTCACAATCGATCATCAGAAAATGACCCTCCATGCTCTTTAAATAGAGATCATGGACCAATCGGGTTTTAATCCACATATCAATGGTCATTAAGATCGATGAGAGTATGAACCGTCGGATCACTTTATGTCGAGAACATATCGTGACCGTCAGATTTCCTAACTACAAATTCATACTAATGCATACTAAAGAAACACACTAGAAAACACACTTTTACCTAACGACACAATAGACCAAGTAGATCTTACTAACTTCTAAGTGTCTAAATATCCTAACAGTTTGCTGCATACTTTTGATGATAAACAAAAATACCTTTGGTTGATTGGTCAACCTCAATCCCCAAAATATATTACATTATACCAAGATATGTCATATCATTATCATATTGCATGGCATATTTAAAATTGGTTAACTCAAGATTTTCAGTATATATCATGTCATCAACATAAATACAAACAATCAAAATTTTACCTTGCTCATCTGTTTTGGTGTATAGAGTTGCGTCATTTGGGATTCTATTGAAACCACTCTTGATTAGGTAAGTATCAATTTTGTTGTACCAATCTCTTGAAGCTTTCTTTAATCCATACAATGATTTCTTCAACCGATACACTTTGGCTAGTTGGTCTTTGACTTCAAATCTAAGTGGCTGATCCACATAGACCCCTTCTTCAAAGACACCATTAAGGAAATATTAATTGACATCCATATGGTATAATTTTCATTTTTGTTGAGCTGTTATGGCTAAGAGAGTCCTTACAGTGTCCAACCTTGCTAATGGAGCAAAAGTTTCACTATAATCAATGCCTAGTTGTTGTGAGAATCCTTTGGCAACAAGTCTTGCTTTGTATTTTTCAATCTTCCCCTTTTCATTTAGCTTAGTATTGTAAACCCACTTGACATCGATACTTGTCTTATGTTTGGGAAGATCAACAAGATCCCATGTCTTGTTCTTCTCAATATAGTCAATTTCTTGGTTCATGGCTTGAACCCAATGTAGCTCTTTAGCTGCCTCTTTAAAAGATGTAGGTTTGCATGACATTAATGTATAAAGATTATGTTGATCAATATCATCCAACCACTGATAGATTTATCTCAAGCTTCAAGTTCTTTGATTTTGAAGTTCAGAGGATGAATTATTCTTGAAGAAGAGTTGTCCTAAGAACTTTTGGGCTATCCTTGTACCTGCAATCTTGGAAGGACAGACTGATGTTTTTTATGTCTTGAATTTTTTGTGTTTTTAGGAAGTGGCAACAATGGATTTAGACTTTCCATAGGGCGATTTTTAGACTCACTCCAAAACTTATTTTCAAGAAATTTGACGTCTCTGTTGAGAATGAGTTTCTTTGAAATCGGATTGTAGAGTCTGTAGGCTTTGGATGTCTCACTGTATCTAATATAAATGCATTTCTCACTTCGATCATGAAGTTTCTTCCTCAATTCGGAAGATATGTGAGAGAATGAAATGCATCCAAAAGTCCTAAGATGAGAAACATTCATTTTTGTCTCACTCCATGCCTTCATATTGACACTAGTGGTTGGAGATATATTCATAAGATAAGTTGAACATGCTACAACTTCAGCCCAAAATAAATTTGACAGACATAATTTCTCTCTGAGAAGGGACCTAACCATGTTCATTATAGTCTAGTTTTCCTCTTAGCCACTCCATTTTGATGTGGAGTATACCTAGTTGTGGTTTGGATGATTATACCTTTTGATTTGCAGAAATTTTCAAATTATGTTGAACAATATTCGCCTCCTCCATCTGACCTGAGAATATTCACATATTTCCCACTCTATTTTCTAGATTCAACCTTGAACTCCTTGAAATTTGCAAAGGTTTCAGACTTGTGTATGAAGAAATAGATCCATATTTTCATGCTAAAATCATCAATAAATGTTAGAAAATTAAAGATACAACCTATTGACTTTTTTTGCATTGGTCCACATAGGTCAGCGTGAACCAAATCTAAATGTTGTTTGGCTTGAGTGGAGGACTATGGAAAACTAGTTCTCTTATGTTTTCTGAGAATGCATGACTCACATGGGATATTTTTCTCTTTCAAGATAGGTAGACCTTTGACCATGGAGTGCTTCTATAGAATGATTATACTTTGAAAGGGAATATGTCCAAATCTTGCATTCCAAATCATAGTTTCATTGGGGTTGGATGCACTTTGTGGATAATATTGGGTCAGATATGTAGTTTTAATTGTTAGGGGAAGCATTCTATTCCTAGTCATGTGGATTTTAGAAATCAATTTCTTGTTGGGAGTTTTGTCATATATCCTACATGATGCTCCTTCAAAAATGACCTTATTGCCATTTTCAACTAGTTGTCCTACACTTAACAAATTATGTTTTAGATTTGGAACATGATAGACATCATTTATCTCTTTCTTTACATTTTGTTTAGCGATAATAGGTACAGTTCCTTTTCCTTGAACTTTGACTAAAGAGTCATCTCCAAGTGTAATATCAAATTAAATAGAATAATCAATGTAATAAAGTAAATCTTTGTTACTTGTCATGTGATTGTTGGATCCACTGTCCAACAACCATAGGTCCTTGTGTTGTTCTTCAGTTTTGTGACATGAGAGAAACATCCCATATGAGGTGTCTCCTTCATGATTTGAGATATGGGGTTTTCCTAAGTGTTGATTTTATTTATTCTTCCTACATTCAGATTCATAGTGCCCATAATTTTTGCAGTAATGGCATTGTATGCTTGATTTTGCATTGGATCTCCTCCCTCTACCTCTTTGAGGTTGGAAACTATGATTCTTGTTTTGATCTGTGTGACCTTCACCTGAGTGATTGTTTCTTGGACTTATCCCTCTTCCTCTACCTCTCTCTCTTCTAAAAGAGAATTGGGTCTTGAAGGCATTGGCTATTGACTCATCCTCGAGATGCAATCTCGTCTCATGTGATAATAGAGAACCCATGAGTTCATCTGTTGAAAAATTGATAGATCCTTGGATTCAAGGATGGATGCAACAACCATTTCAAATTTGTTTGGAATACTTCTGAGGACTTTCTCAACAATCCTCTGATCAAGGATGTCTTCACCAGTTAACCTAATCTGGTTTACAATTCCCACGAGTCTAGTCATAAATTGATCAACGTTTTTCAGACTTTGTCATTTTTAAAGTCTCAAAATGCATCCTCAAGGTCTACAACTTCATTGTTTTGACCCTATTATTTCCATAGTAAGATATTTGTAGGATGTCCCAGGCCTCTTTTGAGGTGACAAAACCTCAAAATTTGACATCTCTGCTAAGAATGAGTTTCTTTGAAATTGGATTGTAGAGTCTGTAGGCTTTGGATGTCTCACTGTAGCCAATAAAAATGCATTTCTCACTTCGATCATCAAGTTTCTTCCTCAATTAAGAAGGTATGCGAGCGAATGCAATGCATCCAAAAGTCCTAAGATGAGAAACATTGAGTTTTGTCTCACTCCATGCTTCTTGAGGGAACTTCATCTTGACACTAGTGGTTGGAGATCTATTCAAAAGATAATATAAACATGCTACGACTTCAACCCAAAATAAATTTGACAGACATTTCTCTCTAAGAAGGGTCCTAACCATGTTCTTTATAGTCTGGTTTTTCATCTTAACCACTCCATTTTGTTGTAGAGTGTACCTGGCTGTGGTTTGCATGATTATGCCTTGTGATTTGTAGAAATTTGCAAATTCTGTTGAACAATATTCACCTCCTCGATCTAACCTGAGAATCTTCACATATTTCACACTCTATTTTTCAGCTTCAGCCTTGAACTCTTTGAACTTTGCAAAGGTTTTAGACTTGTTTTTGAGGAAATATATCCATATTTTCGTTCCAAAATCATCAATACATGTTAGAAAATAAAAGCTACCACCTATTGAATTTGTTTGCATTGGTCCACATAGGTCAATGTGAACCAAATCTAAGTGTTGTTTGGGATGAGTGGAGGACTATGGAAAACTAGCTCTCTTATGTTTTCTGAGAATGCATGATTCACATGGGGGAATTTTCTCTTTGAAGATAGTTAGACCTTTGACCATGGAGTGATTAGGTAGAAGGATTAGACTCTAAAAGGGAATATGTCCAAATCTTGGATGCCAAATCATAAATTCATTAGGGGTGGATGCACTTTGTGCATAAGATTGGGTCAGATTTGCAGTTTTAAAGGTCAGGGAAAACATTCTATTCCTAGTCGTGTGGATTTCAGAAATCAATTTCCTCTTGGGAGTTTTGTCATATATCCTACACGATTCTCCTTCAAAAAGTACCTTATATTTAAATTTTCAACTAGTTGTCCTACACTTAAGAAATTATGTTTCAAATCTGCAACATGATAGACATCATTTATGTCTTTCTTTACATCTTTTTTAGTGAGAATAGGTACAATTCATTTTCCTTGAACTTTGACTAAAGAGTCATCTCCAAGTGTAATATCAGATGAAATAGAATAATCAATGCAAGAAAGTGAATCTTTGTTACCTGTCGTGTGATTGTTGCATCCACTTTCCAACAACCACAGGTCATTGCATTGTTCTTCAGTTTTGTGACACGAGAGAAACATTCCATATGAGGTGTCTCCTTCATGATTTGAGACATGGGCTCTGCCTAAGTACTGATCTTATTTCTTCTTCCTAAATTCACATTCATAGTGCCCATACTTTTTGCAGTAATAACATTGTATGCTTGATTTTTCATTGGATATCCTCCCTCTACCTCTTTGAGGCTACAAATTTTGATTCTAGTTTTGATGTGTGTGACCTTCACCTGAGTGATTGTTTCTTGGACTTCTCCCTCTTCCTATGCCTCTCCCTCTGCTGAAAAAGAATTGGGTCTTGAAGGAATTGGCTATTGACTCATCTTCGAGATCCAGTCTGGTCTCATGTGATAATAGAGTATCAAATAGAGTATATGGGCTTGATCATGTGATATGTGATAATAGAGTACCCATGTGATACTTTATAGAGTCTGGTCTCATGACTTTATTTTGATAATAGAGTCTGGTCTCATGTGATAATAGATATCTTCGAGATCCACTCGATCAAATCCGACGACTGAGATCTTTTCGACTCCTCTACGTGCTTCAAGTTCTATATGGGCTTGATCTGACATCCTAGATATGTTACCGTGACCGATCTAACGATTGTTGTAGTTGCTCCTATGATACTTTTGCATCTTCCTCCTGAAGAAGGATTCCATGAATTCTTAAAGCTCTTTGTCTTTAATTTTTTTTTTCAAGTCTTCCTCCTCACACTGTGATGTCTCCAACACTCCTTTAGCAGACTGTGGACTGCTCTCTAGGCTCTGTGAAGATTCTTACCTCCCACGCTCTGATACCATGACAAAACTATAAACATCAGAGACAATGCATAAGAGACATATCTAGAATAGGAAAATGTAGAGCGTGAATGTATTAGATGATAGGATAAACCTTAAAAGCAAGAAACATAACAATTGAATCAAGAAACAAATAAGAAATCCCAAGGACTGGTAGAGATAGCCAGAACAACTGGCAGTGTATAGTCATACGTTGTTGAGGTTATAAATAACAATTTTCATAGAGACTGTCAAATTTGAGAAGCAAGCACACCATTTTAAGAGCGACTGTATTTATGGCTTATGAGTTAGCTTACAACTATAAGCCCTAGTCCTAAACATTTTATGAAATTACTTTTTTTTTATGTGATACTTTTTGAGGATATTTGTTCAAAATTCAGTGAGAAATTGTTAGACTTGCAGATTTGATTGATTATTTTTGTACAATTTGAGTGTCCCAAGGATTCTTCACCACATTGAATCCATTTCTGCATTTAAAAATGGATTTTAAACAACAAAAATAGTGATTTGGTGCAAATTTATAGCTCATATTCATACCAAAAAAAACTTTTCGTAGAACAGTTAGACAAAGCCCAAATGTAATATTTGTTTCCTCTTAAGAGGTTGTAGGTTCAAATTCATAGAGATATAGTATGTCATAAATAGTTGTATAAACCTTCTAAGTTTTGACATTTTCATCCAATCCTCCAATATAAATTTGGCGAAATCACAATTTTTATTGTTGCTTTTCTATTATTTAAAGTTTAAATTGCATTTCTAATTATATAAATGAATGAATTCAACCTTTAAATAAAAACATAGAATACTAGGATTATTTATTTATATATTTTTCTTAATTTAAAAAAAACCTAGAATACTAGGATTATTTATTTATATATTTTTCTTAATTTAAAAATTATTTAATGTATTATTTAAT
>JZKD02S2203936.1:206609-221612 GCA_000966675.3 Picea glauca
CCAAATATTGCATTCCAAATCATAGTTTCATTGGGGTTGGATGCACTTTGTGGATAATATTGGGTCAGATATGTAGTTTTAAGGGTAAAGGGAAGCATTCTATTCCTAGTCATGTGGATTTCAGAAATCAATTTCTTGTTGGGAGTTTTGTCATATATCCTACATGATGCTCCTTCAAAAATTACCTTATTGCCATTTTCAACTAGTTGTCCTACACTCAACAAATTATGTTTTAGATTTGGAACATGATAGACATCATTTATCTCTTTCTTTACATTTTGTTTAGTGATAATAGGTATAGTTCCTTTTCCTTGGACTTTGACTAAAGAGTCATCTCCAAGTGTAATATCAAATTAAATAGAATAATCAATGTAATAAAGTAAATCTTTGTTACCTGTCATGTGATTGTTGGATCCACTGTCCAACAACCATAGGTCCTTGTGTTGTTCTTCAGTTTTGTGACACGAGAGAAACATCCCATATGAGGTATCTCCTTCATGATTTGAGATATGGGGTTTGCCTAAGTGTTGATTTTATTTATTCTTCCTACATTCAGATTCATAGTGCCCATAATTTTTGCAGTAATGGCATTGTATGCTTGATTTTTCATTGGATCTCCTCCCTCTACCTCTTTGAGGCTGGGAATTATGATTCTTGTTTTGATGTGTGTGACCTTCACCTGAGCGATTGTTTCTTGGATGTATCCCTCTTCCTCTACCTCTCGCTCTGCTAAAGGAGAATTGGGTCTTGAAGGAATTGGCTATTGACTCATCTTCGAGATGCAATCTCATCTCATGTGATAATAGAGAACCCATAAGTTCATCTGTTGAAAAAATTGATAGATCCTTGGATTCAAGGATGGATGCAACAACCATTTCGAATTTGTTTGGAATACTTCTGAGGACTTTCTCAACAATCCTCTGATCAGGGATGTCTTCACCAGTTAACCTGATCTGTTTTACAATTCCCATGAGTCTAGTCATAAATTGTTCAACCTTTTTCAGACTTTGTCATTTTTAAAGTCTCAAAATGCATTCTCAAGGTCTACAACTTCATTGTTTTGACCCTATTATTTCTGTAGTAAGATATTTGTGGGATGTCCCAAGCCTATTTTGAGGTGACAACACCTGTGATTTTTGAGAAAATCGAGTCATCTATTGAGTTTTGAATCTAGAATTTGGTCTTATTCTCTCTTTTCCTCTGTTTTGCCTCAAAACCCCTTTCTTTATTGTTCATGGTATCTAGATTTGGTACATCTTGTTCTACATAGCCAAGATCCACTGGATCCCAACAATTCTATGCCTGTAAGAAGGATCTCATTCTAAGAGACAAAAAATCATAGTTCTTTCTAATAAGAATTGGCCCTTGTGTTGGTCCTAAATGGTTTGAGGTGGTCATTTGTTTTCAATACAACATAAAAAAAATATGTTGGTGATTTTTATTATTTACCTGCTTCCCACATGTAAAATCTAGTCCTCAAAATCCTCTGCGTGACTTTGGGATGAAAACGTGGGCTAGACCACTTCTTTAGATTCCGATCTTGTTGGATCTAACTATCCGAGCACAGGATCTATAGAGTCAGAACTCCGAGCTTCGTTCTTTATCAACTGTAACCCTTTGATGGCTAAAATGAGGCCCTCCTGACATTTCTTTTTAAAGAAAAATAATTTTAACTTTAGCCCCTCATATGACCAAGGGCTAAGAACTAGGTGCTCTCGGGTTTTGGGCATTCTAAAACTTTAGATCCTCTAAAGTTGCGAACTGGAGAATAGGTGAATAGATCAATGCTTCTCGTTGATCTTATATTAATGACTCATAATTACTTCGGGGCTATGGGATTCACAACCTTCCATGACTCTACTTCACAATACCCGCAAAGTGCCAAAGGAGAGAACTTTTTGGAGATGCATAGATCTGACAACTCTTATACCTTGCCAAACGAATGGTCAAGATCCTCTTCGGAACTATGACCTTCGTGAGTTTCTATCTTCTAACTAGCGCAAACTTCTAGAGTGTCCAATACATGAAGTGATGAGATCTGCCTCCGCGTGTCCTTTCGATTGAACAACTGAGATTAGCTCCGATCTTCCAGCCTTCAGGAGTCCTCCCAACACTGCACCATGTTCTCCCCAAACCCTAAACTAACGAAGTTACAGATCCTTCGTCCATGTGTCCAACACAATCAAGAGATGAGATTTAGTTCAGAATCCTTGGCTTTGGGAGTTCTTAGGCACACAACACTACAAACCTTCGAAGTGTCTACCTTCCGGAGTGTTAGATCTGGTGACATGTTTACACAACCTTAAATGGTTCATATTTTCTTCGAGCTCTGACAACATATTTACTTAGTAAACCCTCCGGAGTGCTAAGCTTCCAAAGTAAGGGATATAGCGTGATGTGTCCTTGTTGATGGAGGGTCCAGATGAAATCCTGGATTTGGGCCTCTGGGAGTTCTCACTTCACACCTCCAAGTTTCCTCTGAAGAGTTTATCCTCCGGAGCGTAGGATCTCCTGCCAAATGTCCACTTGTGATCAATATTCTATATTAACTTCATATCCCTGTCCTTTGGGGCTCTAGACCTATTTTTATCTACTTCCACATCGCCTTTCCACCAATGGTCTGGATGCACTCCACTCTTTGGAGCTTCGGGTGTCTCTTGAGCTTGAGGTGTTTCTTCCTCTTAGAGTGCTTACCCTCTGAACTCAAGGATCCATTGACATGCATCATTTGAAAATGGACTATCGCAATTCACTTCGGGACTTTTGGGAGACTCGTCTCCTCTGTTCCTAAAAATAGAAAAAACCTTTGAACTTCCGAAGTAAAGGAGGCTAAGGTTTAAACACCTTGTGAATTACCTGTATTTGACGACTGTCGATCCACTTGCTCAGATTCTATGACTAATATCTGTTCAACTCCTTTGCATTCTTCAATTTCTATGTGGGCTTGATCTGACATCCTAGATATGTTCCCGCGATCAATTTAACAACTGTTGTAGTTGCTCCTATGCTACTTTTTCATCTTCCTCTTGAAGAAGGATTCCACGAATTATTAAAGCTCTTTGCCTTTAATTTTTTTTTTTGCAAGTCTTTCTCCTCACACTATGATGTCTCCAATGCTCCTTTAGCAGACTGTTGACTACTCTCCAGGCTCTATGAAGAGTCTTACCTCCCACACTCTGATACCATGAAAAAATTATAAACAAAAGAGACAATAGAGAAGAGGAAAATGCAGAGCATGAATGTATTAGATAATAGAATAAACCTTATAGGCGAGAAACATAACAACTAAATCAAGAAACAAAGAAGAAATCCTAAGGATTGGTAGAGCTGGCCAGAACAACTGGAAGTGTACAGTCATATGGTGTTGAAGTTATAGATAACAATTTTAAGAGCGACCGTCAAATTTGAGAAGAAATAACACCATTTTAAGAGAGACCATATTTATGGGTTATGGGTTAGCTTACAACTGTAAGCCCTAGTCCTAAACATTTTATGAAATTACTTTTTTTTTTCTATGATACTTTTCGGGGACATTTGTTCGAAATTCGGTGAGAAATTGTTAGACTCGCAGATTTGAGTGATTATTTTTGTACAGTCTGAGTGTCATAGGGATTCTTCAACATGTTGAATCCATTTGTGCATTCAGAAATGGATTTTAAACAACAAAAAATAGTGATTTGGTGCAAATTTATATCCTAGATTCATACCAAAAAAACATTTTCATAGAATAGTTAGACAAAGCACAAATGTAATGTTGGTTTCCTCTTAAGAGGTTGTAGGTTCAAATTCGTAGGAATATATTATGTCGTAAGTAGTTATATAAACCTTCTAAGTTTTGATATTTTCATCCAATCCTCCAATATAAATTTGGACGAAATCACAATTTTATTTTGTTTAAAATTTAAATTGCATTTATGATTACATAAATTAATGGATTTAGCTTTTGGAAAAACCTTAGAATACTAGGATTATTTATATAATTTTCTTAATTTAAAAATTATTTAATGTATTAATTAATTAATTAATTTATTTAGTTTTTGTTTAATTTTGGAAAATTTTAATTTTCTATCTAGCATATTTTAGAATGGAGCAATTTTAAATATTGATATATGAGAGTCACCATAGTAGAAGTATTAAGTTTATTGTGGTTTATTATGTGAGTTTGAAGAGTAATTAAATTGTGGAAAGCCAAATTGTATCTTATGTTATTAAGACTATAACAAAGAAAATGCCATTTATCTTAATTTTTTTTCCTAACACAATTTTTTTAGATTAGTTTATCATAGAGTGGTTTTTTTTGGTAGTTCGATGACTTGTGTTTCTATGAAGGGCATAAGCACTGTTCTTGTTTTTTGTAAAATTCATTTTGTTATTTAAATTTAAATTATAACTTATAAAACCGTTGCAATAATTTCATTTTTATTTATTTATTTATGATCTGAATTGGATTCTCACCCAATTTGTTTTGTAAAATTGTAATAAGTTTGTATTTGTTATTTTTATTCTATTTTGTCTTTTTTTTTTGGGGGGGGGGAATGTGAAGTGGGAACTAACCATGTGATAGTTGGACTTTTAAAGGAATTGCATTAAAATAATGTAGGTTGCAGCAAAGAGAGAAAAGAGGGAGGTACAGTTGCAAAGGTCAGAGCTCGAAGAGGTAATCTTTCTTAAGATTGAGTGGAGGAAGGAGTTAATGTCCATATTCACTTTAAGTGAAGGTGTGTCTGAGCCATGGCCTACTACAATTTTGTTCTTCACAGTGAGTAACAATACACAAAGTTTGTGTATGGTTCATCCATTTATAATTTTATCCTGACCATAATAAAGGTTCCCCTCAACTGTGGAATCACTTTATCATTGTTTTGATTTCATGGCTATGGTGTGAGTTTTGTGCTATGAATGATTTTGGTTATGATTTCTTCGAACTACGACAATAAATTTGTATGGGAATTGGGTGTTCAACTATTGAGGGATATTATTCCCTTTATGAAGGCATTGGTTGCAAAATGTAATCATTCCAATGGTTTGTTAAATCCATGAGAGTAGAGTCCACACACAACAAACAATTGTCTTGTATGCACATTACTTCCCTTACCTATTTCACAGATTGATCGAGGAAAATCACATTGGATAGTTGATAGGGTTTCATTGCATGATGATGGTGTTCACTTGGGAGAAATTCCTCCTTGTTGGGCATCCCAATCGACTAGCTAGTCAATGTTATCCATTACTTGGCCATTTTCTCATAGTTTGGAGTTCTCCTTCTTTCTGCATAAAGTTGGTCAACTCTCTTGAATACTCTTTGCACCATGGTCAATTTAATTCCTTGTAGAGTGACTTCCTTCATTGCTAGATATTAATTTTGTGGGGGTTGGTCTAATATGCCCTTCCTTTGGGCACAACATTGTCCTTTTAATATGTTTATGCATTGGCTCCACATCACTAAGTTGTCGTACAAATGTTCACACACAAAGGTGGTCCAAGTGTTGGGTTGAAGTGTGACTTGAGCGATTAACCTCCACCAACTAGATTATCTGGTTTGGTGAAGCCCATTTACATATGGTCAATTTATTCCTTGGAAGGATTATCTCATTCACTTGGGTTCATTGTTCACTCGATATTTCCAATTATTTTTAATAATATTGATGCAAGGGAGTGGGGATTTTCATTTGGATAAGGTGACGTACTTATAGAGTGAGAAAAGGATTACATCCACCCTTTACTACAAATTAAAACTTGTTATATTGGAAAAGAAATTGAATTTAATTCTACAACAGATTCATGTTAATGAAACAGACACGCCATATGCCCAACATTTACGGATCACATGGTATCAAATTAGGTTCGTTAGATACCTTGAAGTAGTTTCCATTCGAAAATCCTTGAATAGGGAGAAGTTGGAAGAGTTGAGAGACTTCAATAATAAAATCCAATAAGAAATTCAGTATTGGAGACAAAAAGAAGGTGAGTTGGAGAAAGAGATTGCCAAGCAACATGACTCCTTCACCACCATAAGGGAATAATTAGACTGGAGCAAGTTACAACTCTTGCAGTTGAGGGAGAGATTAATTTATATGGGTAATTGGAAAGAGGAAAGGTTCATGAAGGTCACTACTCACCTATACCATGACTTGGCAACAAATGAGAAGACCTTGAAGAAGCTAGAAGCAATTTTCCAAGAGACCAAGAAATCCCATTCCATTTCCACCATTGAAGCTTGCACCATGATAGAGGAAAACATGGTAAACTCACCTTCCAATACCCTTGATGACTTTGAGAATCACACTAGAGGCATTGATTCCAAGCTCATGGGGAAACTGGGATATCATGGGCAAGGTCTAGGCAAGGAAGGCCAAGGGATTTTGATTCCTATTGTATCTCAGTAGAGGCCTAATCATGAATGCCTGGGATTCAATAGATAAGAAGAAAAAACAAATGAATCTCAAACCACTTTCATCAAGGCAGGAGGAACCAAAAAAGAAGCATGTGCAACGAGCCACTCAAATCTACTTGTACAATGTTGGAAGAGGGTAGGAAATATATGATTCTTCCATCCATATTTTCTCCAACCCTTGGGGGACCAAGAAACCAAGCTGACAAGAATCATCACAAACCGAAAAGGTATGCCTTAGTTTTTTAATGTTGCAAGAAAAGTGTTTATAATTTTAATGGTTGTTTGAACTCTAGAAGGCTAAGCAACCCATGCATAAAGTATTTCCAGTACTACATATTGAATGGACATTGGGAGGCCAAATGTTGGAGGCTTCACCCAGAAATGCATCCCAAGAACCAAATAGCCAAGAAGAATGCTTGGAGAGTTAAGATAGAGAAGAAATATGAGTTGCTACAATTGCAGGACAAGGAGATGTGATTTTACAATGACCTATTGCAACAGTGAATTTCATCCACCACCATGAGAAGGATAGTAAGGTTATGCAAAAGGAATCCCCTACTAAACTCTTATCTTCCATATTATAATAGAGGCATCCATTGTTTGATATTTGTTGGAGTCTACTTAATGTTAGGAGAAGAATAATATTGAAGGAGTTGAATATTTTGGGGACCAAAATCCTGCAAATGGGGAGGTGTGATCCAAATTGGATCCTTACCCAAAACACTTTTAAAAATTGTAATAAACTTGCACTTGTTATTTTTATTCTATTTTGTCTTTTGTTTTTTGGTAAAATGGGAAGTGAAAACTAACCATGTGATAGTTGCCCTTCCAAATGAAGCACATTAAAAGAATGAAGGTTATAGTGACGAGAGAAAAGATGGAGGTACAATAGAAGAAGTTAGATCTCAAACATGGCAACGTGTTTGAGGTTGAGTGGATGAAGGAGTTAATGTGCATGTTCACTCTATGTGAAGGTATCTTTGAGCCATGGCCTGCTACAATTTTGATCTTCACAATGAGTAGTAATACACAGAGTCTTAGTATAGCTCACCCATTTCTAATCTTCTCCCAAGCATAATAAAAATTCCTGTCAAATGTGAAATCAATCTGCCATTATTTTGATTCCATGGCTCTAGTGTGGGATTTTTTCTATAAATGATTTTGGTTATGATTTCTTCAAGACACATCAATAAATTTGTATGGCCGTTGGGTGTTCACCTCTTGAGGGCTGGATATTTCCTTCATGAAGGCGTTAGTTGAAAAACATACTCATTCCAATGGTTGGTTAAATCCATGAGAGATTAGTCCACACATATAGAACAATTGGCTTGTATGCACAATTCTTCCCTTAGATATTTCATTGATTGATCAAGGAAAATCATGTTGGTTAGTGGATAGTTTTTCATTGCATGATGATGGTGTTTTCTTGGGTGAATTTCCTCCTTGTTCGGCATCCCAATCGACCAACTAGTCGATGCTAGACATTACTTGGTCATTTTCTTAAAGCTTGGAATTCTCCTCCTATCCGAAAACGGTGGGTCAACGATCTTGCATACTCTTTGCACTATGTTCGATTTAATTCCTTACAAAATTACTTCCTTCATTGTTGGGTATTAAGTTCACGGGGTTTGGTATAATACACCCTTCCTTTGAGCCAATAATTCTCCTTCTAATATGTTTATGAGTTGGCTCTACCTCACTAAGACATATAATCAGTCACACACAAAGGTGGTCAAAGTGTTGGGTTGAAGTGCGACTTGACAAATTAAGCTCCACTGGGTAGAATCTTTGGTTTGGTGAATCCCCTTTACATCCTGTTGGCATAGGGGAAGACCCAGGGTTCAACGCTAAAACAAATCACCAAAAAAACCCTAACTACCGACCCTTTCGGCAACACCTGCAAAGAAGATGAAGTCTCACCTGAGGTAGAGGCAGGGGTGGTTGCAGGACTGATGTGTCTGCAACCTTAGCTGGGACACATATCTATGATAGTAATACTTAACAAAGCACTTAGCACCAACAATTCATCAATATTTAACCACTATTCTACTTTGAAGATAAAACAGAGCATCACATCATTCACTCAGATCTGATGTATTTAAGCACTTATCATAGAGAAGTAGGTTAGATCTAACATATTCAAGCACTAAGCACATTCACATGGGTTAGATATAGAATATATACATCATTATCACAAAGCATAAACAAATCTATCTATTTATATCAAAGCACTTAGAAAGTAAATACATCAACACATCAACACATTGCACAAAGTAGAGCAACACAACATATATGTGGTTCACCCCCACCCTGGGGCTATGTCCACCAAATCTTATTCTTTATTAGATTCTTCAATAGGTTACATGCACAGAGCCTCAAAACCCTACTCCGCATAGGACAGGAGATCTACGCAGCTCACTAGATCCTCCTTCCCCGAGTAGATCTAAGCACTCATCCATCCACACCCTCTTACAATGAATTGCAGTTAGCTCTGCAAATATCACATAGTATGCACAAAGCACTTACAATCCTTCAATCACATTGATCTAGCACTTAGACATTTGTTTTAGCACTTATCCCAGTATCACACAGATATGCATCTCTTGTCCCTCTCTAACATAGCCTAGACATCTATTTATACATTACAAAATAGGCCTAAACATGGGTAAACCCATGGGTCGACATCCCATACCCGTTACATAATCCCAAATCCCAAAAAGGGGCCGAGATCCCTCGATCTCTGCTTCATCTTGCACTCCACCTTTGATAGGTTTTCAAAGTCCCAAAATAGGTCAAACTTGACCAAGGATCTCGAAAAACTTGGTCAAGGGCCAACAGGCCCCCAACACTCACCTGTGACTCATCCCGAGTCACTCTGATCTGGATAATTTTTCTTCAAAATCCTTGAGCATAGCTCGAGATTCTATGACTTTCTGTTGTGACTTAGCCTCCTTTTCAATGAACTCTTGGATGACTGGATCGTTGAAAGGTCCCTCCATGCGTTGTTCTACTGCAGTGACAACCTGCTCCAATTATTCTCCTCAACCTTCAACCTCAGTGAACAGTTGATAAGCCTTATCTTGTACAGTTTGGAGCCCCTGAGTTACTTCCATAAATCTTCTCTAGATAGTGTGGATCTATTGTTGGGAAGTATGCTTCTCTTGGGATCTCCATTCTTTCCACAACTGATAGGGGCTTTAGCTGTGCTTGTATCGTTTTGGCTTGATACTTTTCCTCTTGGATCTAAGACTCTAGTGCCTTCAGTTTGGGATTTTTAGTGAGTTGCTCATAAGTCTAGGCACTACTATCAGTAATTTTCTTACATTCCATAGTAAAGCATTTTATTCTCTCAACTGTGCTTTGAGCAAATTCTTCTCTTTGATCTCGTACATCCTATGGGGTCTTGGGCACTGTGCGAAGCTCTAAGTCTGTTATGCGTTGTTGTAGTTGTTGGATAACTTCTGTGAGATGCTCTACTTACTTCTTTACTCGATCCTCTATCTTTATTTTGACGACTATCACAGAGCGAAGTGCTCTACTGATCGCTTCCTTAACTTCAAGTTGCTCTGTGAGTAATTGTTCTTTTCCTTGCTGTAGGTGTGATTTTTCTTCATCAAACTTTGCTTGGAGAGTAATATTTTCCGGTTCTGTAGCTCAACACTTCTCTACAAGTACTCCTTGCACTTGCGTCAAAGCCTATGTGGCTTGTTCTGTTTCCTCTTATGCTCATTGAAGGTGAGATTCGACTGTATCAACTAGTCGGTGGAGTTGGGCTGGCTCATATCCCAAATATGGTTCTCCTGATGGCAGAGGCACAATGGAGAATGTGTGAATGGATTGAAGGGCTTGTTGTAACCCTCAGAGTTTGAATTCAATCCTATCATACATTTCTTCCTGCTTCGATCCTTGTTTCTATGCGATCTCCAATGAAGCATCATTCAAGGCTGTGATGATGAAATCAAAATCATCAGAGGTGAGGAGTGTTTGCATATTGGTCATGGTGGATTTTTATTTCTTCCAAGAGGAAGGTTTCATGGGGGAAACCTTCCTCTTCTTCAAAGGGCCAACCTCATCTCTGGGCGATGTTACTTCACCCGGTCTTGGTTCAACTTCTACTTCATCACCACCCCCTCAGTTAGGTGACATGGAAGCAATCTTCATTGAGGTGCTTCTTAAGTTTTGTACCTCCTCAGTATTCTTTTGTTTTTTGGTTCCAAGTGTATTTTGTTATTTTTTAGTGTCCTCTGGGTTGTCAATATCAGATATCTCTGCGGGGTTGGCAGGGATAAGTAGGTCAGCAAACCATTCCTTGGTGATCTCCTCAAGTTCTTCTTCTATAAGTTTGTAATATGACTGGAGCGTCTCTTGATTTTCATCTGCTCACGCTGTAATGTAGATAAAGTGCTTATTTGCGCTGAACTTCATTAGTGGTCGAAACCTCTGTAGGGTGTTCAGAGTCATTCGAGGCTCGAATTCGATGGATCTCTTTAGCTGGAGGTACTATGTATGAAACACAACATTTGAATAGCATTTTCTTTTCATATCAGTTGAATACCACAGGGTAGCGAACTTCATGGCAAGCGGTTCGAATGACTCTATGTCAAGGAAGGTCACACCTTCCGGCATTTCCCATGCAACAAATGCAATGAGGACCAGGAGCCAACTGAAATGAAATTCATAACCCTGATCTTGTGCTTCTCGAAAATCTAGTTCCAACTGGTTGACTAGGTACTTCTCCCAATTCATATGTGGGCCTTCTGCGCACTTCCCTGTGAGGTCGACGACAAAGACAGTGACCTGCATAGGTCGGTTCTTCCTTACTAAGTTTCCATATATTAGTTGACATGTGAGGCGCACTATGACACTCTATATGGAAGCTACCTTGTAGCCTCTTGTTCCCTTCTCAACGTCACCATAGGTGTCCTTGATCTTCTATGATAAAGCGTGATCTGTGACTTTTCTTGGATAAAAGTCCTGCAGGCCGGGTCCTTGCATACTCTGTAATGTCCCCAAGGCCGATCCCTGTTGTAAATCATATCTATAAAGTACAAATCTTGTTTATGAACTGTAATTCAAGTTTATAAGGCTGGTGGGCCAAGTCATATAAGCTAGTGGGATTATGTGTTATTAGGCCAGGGAGCCTAAGTGTTGAAGGCCAGAAGCCTGATTTTTGTACATGTAATTATGCACAGTATTAATACAAAACATCTCTGTGTGCAGACCGACCATAATGAATGAGTGATGGGGGACTAAGCATCCACAAAGCCTGGGTAAGGGAGAGGGGGCTGAGAGGTTGGAAGAGGGGCTAAGCTGAGGGGGCTTAAACCCTTGAGAATAATATTAAATTATTACTATTCCAAAGCTGTGTAAATGTGATGTTTTATCCTAAGTTATTTGGAAAGACGAGTGACTTCCAAATGGGAAGGAATGAGCTTCATGGGTGACAAATGTTAACCCAAGTGCATGTACTTAAAACTGTTGAGTTGATCCATGATGGGGGTTCCTCCTCCATTCTACCGTCGACTGTCTGAACCAAGAATCTTGTATGACCTCTGCAAGAATACCCTCACGCAACTCTGAAACCAAAAAGGGCATGTGTTGATTTCTGGAGGAGCCGGTACACCCTCTTTCAAAACTGTCGAGTCTGTGTTCGAACTTCGAATGAATTTCTTATCATGCATCCCTGAAACCCATAACCGTGAGTTTGTTCTATATGGATAGTTGAGAAAACTGAATGTCCCGTAATTGTTGAGCCTGGTTGGGTTGAAGCATCTATCTGTCATCTGTTTGAGAAACCCGTGTTTGTTTCCCTAGTTGATTGTGGTGGCCACACAGTTCTTCTCTAGGTGTGGTTTTCTTCTGTTGTATGTTCATTGCTGGGCCTTGTTGTTTTTCTTCTTTGTACGGGAATGAGATTAAGGAAACCGGTTGTATGAATTGTGTGTAACCTCTCTCCAAGTGAGGGAGGTGATTGTTGTTGAAGAGATAGGTTTTACCAAGCCTATGAGCGACTCTCTCTAGGTGAGAGAGTGCGCAGAGGAAGGGTAGAGATCCTAGAAGGAACCCTGTAGCTGCCACAGAGCTCAGAAATTTCCGGTCCGGTCTATTGCTGAAGCCCAAGGCAAGGGAGGTTAGCAGCCGAAGGACTGTCTAGGTGACAGAGAAGGTGTATACTCATAGGGTGGGATAGACATGTGTGGAAGGAGAGTTTGTGGGCAGTGGGCATAAGTGGTTCCTGGGAGAGAATCCTCCTTCTTTTATGTGTAATCTTCTTGTAAACCTTACCTAGCTTAGGATTCTTTCCCGGTGGAGCTTAGTCCCAGCTCAGGGGTGACCTACTGCTGAGAGTGATGAGTAGCGTGGTCTAAGGCTAGGAGGTTTGTGGAAGGTCTACACACAGTTGGTGGTGCGTGACAGTTTCAAAGATAAGTGGCACTGTGTTTTGTAATTCTGTAATTAATTAAATTGCACACCTATGATTCTTGCAATGTTATCACGTATTTTATTATGCATATGAATTATTGTTATTTCCATTAACTCTGAAACACTAGAAGTAATTCTGTGTTTAACTGTAATTAAGTGTTTTAAGTTCATTAGAATGCATAATGTGTTACATAGGTATTTTTCTGTGTATTATCTTTGGCCCGAACATGGGGTTGATGGCCAGGGGCGTTACAATATGGTATCAAAGCCTAGTTTCAACACTGAGCCTGGATGGGTCGGATAAGTGGTCTTTGGACCGAGGTTTTGAGAAGAAATTGTGTCTGGAGGACTAATTTCAGACCTCAAAATGTTTCTGAGTGTCAACTTACTTGACCATGTTACAAAGCTCAGGAGGTGTAGCGGTATTATAAAACTACAACTAGCATGGTATATGGCCATAGGGAGAGAGAGAAATCCACACCAGAAGTGTTGGATCCATAGAATATGTTCGGGAGGAAAGGAGAACCCTCATGACTATCAAATCTGGAGAACGTGCACAAAGTTTAAAACCCTTTGGAGTTGCACAGGAGTGTGGAAATCGCGATACGCAAAATCCTGAATTTGTCAAGACCATCCATCAGAAAGGACACGTGGAGAGTGATCAGCCTTTCGCTAACTCATGACTTGAATTAGTCTAAGGGTGAGTTCGTGAGAATTCACAAAACGCGAATTCACGATTGGATCACAATCGTCGATCTAAGAGAGATCTGGACCGTTAATTGTCCAGGAAGAAATCAACATTTCGGGAATAGGGAGGACGAAGGTGGAAAATCCTTCGACCTCGTGACACAAAAAATCCCGAAACGCAAAATGTCGATGAGATATGAGTCGTTATATTGTGGGGAATCATGACTGTTAGATCAAGTAGATGATAGACTGTAATTTCGGAATTTCGGCAAACGAAAGTTCGAGATGTGTGGATGCATGAACTCCTTATGCACGAAACTCCGAAATGAAAAGTGAAAGTAGTGGGGGCCCATGACATAACTGGGAGTGAGGTGGGCCTTCTTAAGGACACCATGTGTCACTACCTTGGTGGGCGACAACTATGTTGTGGGACCGGAGGATAAGGAAATTGAATTTTCAGAAGTCAGGGGTTGGAGAGGGAAGCGAGTATGAGAGCCTCGAGGACTGAAACCCTAAAACCCAAAGTCCTGAAGTCTCGAAATATTCGAAGATAGAAGAACCATAGAGGATTTTAACTGTTGGATGTTGGATAAATGTGGACCTTCGATCCACCCGATTTACGCGAATTTGGTAAATCAAAACTCCGGGAGATAGATGTGTGTGCCTTAAACTCTTCGAAGGTCGAAAGCCCAAGTAGCACCTAGAGTATATAATTTGGTCACGACCATTGGTTACGAGGGTATGGAGAAAGAGGGAGCTATGACCCAAAAATTATAGAGCCGAGAAGAACTCAGAAATTTTTTGAAGTCGAAGCATTTTCTTAAATCAGAATGGTTTTGAATGTGTGGAATTTTCTAAGAATGACAACCTGACAAATCCCTTTCTAAGAACCAAATATCAATATAGTATAGAAAACCTTAGAAAAGTACTCAATGCCTTGAAAAAGAGATAATTTCAGATAATAAGCCTCTTTGAGGGGGCATCCTCCTTTTACCCCACTTAAAATGTTAAGTACAAGATGATTCAAAATGAAAATGTCTCCTTGGTATATATAGGAGACTAGAAGGTATAATTACAACTAATGGCCTAAAGATGACATAAATAAAATAACATTACTAATATAATATGCTCCAATTAAGGGGTACTGAGCCAATATTAGGGCTTAACATGCCCCTCCCCTTCAGACAAGTGTTGTCCACAATGCTTGAGTAACTTTGGATGCTTTTGTATAAAAGTCTCATCTTCCCAAGTGGAATCTTCAGCTGGTAGTTTTCTCCATTTAATGAGATACTATGAAATGGATCTATTCCTCAGCTGGAGAATTCTTGTGTTAGTGATGGCTTCAGGCTCCAATATGATTTTTCCTTCCTTGTCAAGTTCTGGAAATATAGTTTGAACTGGAATCTTGTCGCCTATAACCTTCTTTAAGCATGAAACATGGAAAACTGGGTGTACTCATGAAGATGCAGGCAACTCCAATTTGTATGCCATAGTACCAA
>JZKD02S2203936.1:241219-268352 GCA_000966675.3 Picea glauca
ATAAGGGGACCACTTTGGAGTTCATCCATATTTACTTCTTATCAACCATGAAAAAAAAATAATGAGTCATATTTACATCAAACAATATTGGGTCCATTACTTAAACCTTTGTGCTGCGGGGCTTTCTTCAAGGGTTGAAATCAATGAAAACCAACCTTAATCAACATATCAAACCTTCTTTCATCTATTAGTGCCCTAGTGTTCAAGCTAGGACAAAATCTATCAAATATATCTAGATCCATACTTTTGAAACAAACATTCCACTTATCTTACTTCTATAGAGCATAAAGCTTTCAGATCTAGAGATTTTCACTATTCTTACCTTTATCAAGGCACAGAGCTTGCAGATATTAATCAATAATTCTCTCTTTTACCTTTCTCAGAGCACAACCTTTCATATCTTACCCCTTTTCTTCATATCAGACTTCTTTCCTTTAGCACAAAGATTCAGAAAATAAGTAGAGTACTGCGTGTTAGAGCGAAAGATATACGCACAAAGCTTTCACAATTTCAGGTCAGATCTTTTCACAAAGCTTCTTCTTCCTCAATTCCCAGCAATCATAGTTTTAGGTCCTGACAACGGAAGCATTTGTTGGCATAGGGGAAGACCGAGGGTTCAACGCTACAAAAATGCACCAAAAAAACCCTAACTACTGGTCCTTTCGACAACACTTGTGAAGCAGATGAAGTCTCACCCGAGGTAGAGGCAGGGGTGGTTGCAGGACTCAGGTGTCTACAACCTTATTTGGGACACAGGTCTTTGATTGTAATACTTAACAAAACACTTAGCACCAACAATTCATCAATATTTAACCACTATTCTACTTTGCAGATAAAACAAAGCATCACATCATTCAGTCAGATCTGATGTATTTAAGCACTTATCATAGAGAAGTAGGTTAGATATGGAATATTCAAGAACTAAGCACATTCACATGGGTCAGATATAGCATATATACATCATTATCACAAAGCATAAACGTATCTATCTATTTATTTCAAAGCACTTATCAAGTAAATACAAAAACACATCAACACATTGCACAAAGCATAGCAACAGAACATATATGTGGTTCACGCCCACCCTTGGGTTACGTCCACCAACTCTTCTTCTTTATTATCTTCTTCAATAGGTTACATGCATAGAGCCTCAAAACCCTACTCCGCATAGGACAGGAGATCTGTGTAGCTCGCTAGATCCTCCTTCCCCGAGTAGATCTAATCAGTTAGCCTTCCATAGCCTCTTACAATGACTTGCACTTAGCTCTACAAATATCACATAGTATGCACAAAGCACTTACAATCCTTCAATCACATAGATATAGCACTTAGCCATTCATTTTAGCACATAGCCCAATATCACACATATATGCATCTCTTATCCCTCTCTTACATAGCCTAGAAATCTATTTATAAATTACAAAATAGGCCTAAACATGGGTAAACCCATGGGCTGACATCCCATACCCGTTACATAGTCCCAAGTCCCAAAAAGGACCCAAAAAGGGGTCGATATCCCGCGATCTCTGCTTCGTCTTGCGCTCCGCCTTCGACAGGCTGTCAAAGTCCCAAAATAGGTCAAACTTGACCAAGGATCTCCCAAAAATTGGTCAAGGGCCAACAGATCCGGACGATTTATTCCTTGGAAGTATCTCATCTACTGGGTTTCATTTTCACTTGATATCTCCATTTAATTTTAAGAAAATTGATGTAATAGTATATGGGTTTTCATATGGATAGTGTGACTTACTTATAAAGTGAGAAATTCTTCCATCCACCCTTGATTCCAAATAAAAAATTGTTCTAAAAAAATACTTGGAATTTATTTTCACAACATATTCATGATAACGAAATGGATAGACAATAGGCCCACCCTTTACGGATTAGATGGTATCAGATCAAGTTTTTTAGAGTCCTTGAAGTGAATTCCATGGGAAAATCCTTGAATAGGGAGAAGTTGGAAGAGTTGATATACTTCAATAGGAAAATCCAAGAGTAATTTCGGTATTGGAGACAAAGAGAATATGAGCTGGAGAAAGAGATTTCCAAGCACTAGAACTCCTTCACCACCATGAGGGGAAAATTAGACAGGAGCATATTGAAAATCTTGCAATTGGGGGAGAAATTAATTGAGTTGGATAACTAGGAAGAGGAAAGGTTCACAAATTTCACTACTCACCTATACCATGACTTCAAAGAAAAGGAATATAACTTAAAGAATCTATAACAAGTTGTCTAAGAGACCAAGCAAGCCCCTTCTATTTCCACCGTCAAAGCTAGTACCATGACAGAGGAAAAAATGGTAAACTCACCTTCCAATACCCTTGGTGACTTTGAGAAGCACACTAGAGGTGTTGGATGCAATATCATGAAGAAAATGGTATATGATAGCCAAGGGATAGGAAAGGAAGGCCAAGGGATTTTGATTCCCATTATATCTTAATAGAGGCCCAAGCATGAAGGCCTGAGATTCAATGGACAAGAAGCCAACACAAGTGAATTTGAAACCACTTTCTTCAAGGAAATATGAACCATAAAAGAATCCATGTCAAACAAGCCACCTAAATATGGTTGTAGAAGCTTGGAATACAACCACAAAAAAATGATTCTGCCATCCATATTTTATCCAACTCATAGGCGACCAATAAACCAAGTTGACAAGCATCATCACAAATTGAAAAGGTATGTCTTAGTTTTTTTTTTTTTATGTTGCAAGAAAATGGTTCAAACGTATAGAAATGTTTGACACTATATAAGGCCAAGGAGCCCATGCAAGAAATATTTCCAGTATTGTAGATTGACTGGACATTGGGAGACCAAATGTTGGAGGCTTCATCCAGAACTCTTTCCTAGGAACCGAAAATCCAAGAATAAATTTTGGAGAGTCAAGGTCGAGAGGAAAGAGGAGTTTATTACACTTGCATCCCAAGGAGAAATGATTTTCCAATCACGTATTGCAGTAATGAATGTCATCCACAAACATGGAAAGGAAAACAAGGTTATGCAAAAGGAAAACCCTACTCATCTCTTATCTTCCATTCTACAATGGAGGCATCCTTTCCTTGAGATTCTTCATAGTTTGCTTGATAATGGGAGAAGAGAAAGATTGGAGTTGAATCTTTTGGGGACCAAAATCTTGAAAGTGGGGAGTTGTGATCCAAATTCGATCCTCACCCAATTGTTTTTGTAAAATTGTAATAAACTTGTGCATGTTATTTTGATTTTATTTTGTCTTTTTTTTTTTTCGGAAAAATGGGAAGTGGAAACTAGCCATGTGATGATTGGCCTTCCAAAGGTAGTTCATTAAAAGAATGAAGGTTGTAGAGAAGAGATAAAACAAGGAGGTACAGTAACAAAAGTTAGATCTTGAAGAGGGAAACCTACTTGAGGTTGAGTGGATGAACAATTTAATGTTTCTGTTCACTCTAAGTGAAGCTGTCTCTAAGCCATGGCCCGCTGCAATTTTGATCTTCAAAAAGCGTAATAATAAACAAAGTTTATATATATCTCATGCATTTGTAATTTTATCCTCAACATAATAAAAAATATCGTCAAATGTGAAATTCATCTGTCATTATTTTGATTTCATGGTTCTAGTGTGGGTTTTTTGTAATGAATGATTTTGGTTATGATTTCTTCGAGCTACAACAATAAATTTGTATGGGAATTGGGAATTCACCTCTTAAGGGTTCATATTTCATTCATGAGAGTGTTGACTTCAAAACATACTCGTTCCAATGGTTGGTTAAATCCATGAGAGCCGAGTCCACACACAACAAACAATTTTCTTGTATGCATAGTGCTTCCCTTAGTTATTTCACTGATTGATCAAGGAAAAACATGTTGGTTAGTGGATAGGGTTTCATTGCATTATGATGGTGTTTTATTGGAATAATTTCCTACTTGTTGGGAATCCCAATCGACCATCTAGTTGATTATATCCATTATTTGTACATTTTTTCAAAGCTCGACATTGTCCTTCTATCCACCAATGGTGGGTCAACTCTCTTTCATACTCTATGCACTATGGTCGATTTAATTCCCTGCAAAGTTACTTCCTTCATCATTGAGTATTAAATTCATGGTGTCTAGTGTAATACTCCCTTCCTTTGGGTCATGCATTCTCTGTTTAATCTATTTATGCATTCTCTCCACCTCATTGAGTCGTACAAATAGTCACACACAAATATGGTCAAGAGAGTAGGGGTTGTCATTTGGATAAAGTGATCTACTAATAGAGTGAGAAAAATATTCCATCCACCCTTGATTCCAAATTAAAACTCGTTCTTGGGAAAGACATTGAATGCAATAGATCTGTACTAATGAAATGGAAATACCATAGGCCCACCGTTTACAGATCTCAATGTAAGATTTAGCTATATGAATAATTTGAATATTTTATTTATGTTCCAATAGTTAAGAAAAGCCTTAGAGTATTTATCCTCAACCTAAGTATATCATCTTTTAAGCTTGTGATGACTATTACCCATACTAGAAAAAATAACATGGAGCTTATTTTTTATCTGCAACTTGAACAAAATATGTTTACAATTAAATATGTAACCATGTATTTACACTCCACATAAGTACATTGAGAGTCAATTAAGATATTGGGGTAAAAAGTGTTGCATTTAACATTAAAATTATAGGTTACAAAGCATCTTTGGATTTTCTTAATTTTATTCCAAATTTCACGAGGGATGTGATAGACTCAAACTTCACATATATATAAAGAATAACCAAAATATTTAAAGTGTTGAAAATTAAGTTTTTCTTATCCCAATCCTAGAGTTCAACATTTATACCTTTGTATTTAAGACTGTAATGAGATTTCCAATAACAAATAATCCTCTTCTCAAAATTATGGTTCCATTTCAAATGGAAATTGAAATTGATACCCAATTATTTTTAAATGTGATGTTTTGAACCAAATCCATGTCTAAAATAATGTTAGGTTTAAAATTAGATATATATAAAGTATAAATGGGAATAATAAATGTTCATAAAGGTAATTATGTAAATAATGTTAGCAGAATATTCCATAGAGTAATATTCAATACTATATAATGAGAGAGAACCAAATCATATAGTGCAATACATAAAGGAATCGTGGCTACTAAGTCAAAATAATATTTCATGGAATGATATTCAATACAATGGGAGATAACCGAATTATATAGTGTAATGGGGAATGGGTTATGGGTTATGACTACTTAGTCATGCTTCAAGTATATAGGAATAATAATAGTAATACTATGTTATATTATTATTATTATTATTTTTTTTGTGTGTCTGGAGGAATCAACAACTAGTTGGGCACATGCTCGCGTTACACGTGGTTGTGTTATCCAACCCCTACCACTATAACCTCCAGGTGTGCCCACGATTCCCCTTACGCGACACACAAGGTAAGTCGGGGGGAATTGAACTCGAAACCTCATGGAACTTCATTTTCACGACACTTGTCAATTGAGCTGCCCCCCCGGGGGCATATTATTTTTATTATTAATGATAATAAGATTTATAAATTTAATAATATACAATGATATCTACACTTAAGATTGACTTAAGTGTACAAGTAAGATTGTTTATGATTAACTATATTTAATGATACGCTTTTTTATTTCACATAATTAAAGTTGATGTGCAAGTCTTGGAGTAGGTCATTTTGGGACAAGTTTTGGGAATCATGCAAGAGAAAAATGCGCTACAAGTCAACTTAAGAGTTGTGAGTGCATAGAAAATGAAGACTGTTAGCACATTTTCAGGAGTCATTGTGTGCGAAATATGTAAATTAGTTAGACCTTTTGATCCATTTTATAACAGGATAAGCCCTAGTATCAATGTATACATATGTAATTTGTTTTTGGGTAGAAGGGGTCGATCGAATGAGGATAGTGAGACATAATGAGCTAAGTGTGCACTGTATGTGTGGACGACTAGGGAATTTTGGGGTAGAAATGATTTATCTTATGTGAGTGCAGTGCACACTTGTTGTAATGACTGAATATGAATGAGTAATATAAGAATCCAACTGTTGTGGATGTAGCCCAGTTGGGGTGAACTATGTTAAATTCATGTGTTCTAATGTGTTTGATTTCATAGTGTGATGGTTTAATCTATTTATTATGCACATGTAATAAATGTTTAAGGGTTAATATGCATATGTACTTGATGGTTTCACACACATGTTGAATGATTAAATAAGATCAGTCTATCATACGCTATTATGTTGTTATGGTTTTGCGAACATGCTATATTGCATGTTGAATGAATGTTAAGTTATAATTAATGTTAGAACAATATCCATTCCCTTCATGAATGTGGAATCCCGGTTCCTGCAGTCCCCATAGGAACCTCTGGTAAGAATTCACATGCTTACGGGTGATGCTAAAAGAGCCAATATCTTTAGGGTTTTGTTGGTGAATTAATTTTGAACCTCGGATTTAATCACTGTGTTCCAAAAACAAGTAAATAAAATTCCTACATGTAAGTATAGAACATAGGGAGACATTACACATACTCCCGGATCTTCCAAAAATAGTTTTACTAAAGAAACATGTCCACCAAGTTATTCGTCATGGAAATTTTGATCTATATCCAACTAAAGTAACAATTATATCTTGTTATCAAGGTGGTTAGAAACTTTTGATTTATTAGTCAAGTTGTTATCGAGACCATTTTGACCTTTTTGCACCAAACAAATAGTTCTATCCTCTTTGTTGAGGAGGTTAGAAACCTTCAATTTATCAAGAAAGTTATTGATTGTTCTTGTCAAGAAGGGTAGAAGCCCTCAATTTGTCAGATAAGATATTAACTAAGACCATTTTAACCTTTTTCCACTAAGATGAAAGTTTTATCTTGTTTTTCGAGAAGTTCTAGCATAATTCAACTTTTGGTCTTGTCCTCTAACAACCCTAATATCAATGTGAATTTTGATGATTAGACACAAATACTCTTGGAAAAGCTCCTCATAGTTATTCATAGGGTCACTTTCCTCTTGACACAATATTATATTGTATTCTTTCCATAAGAGTAATAATATGATGTCCTAAACTCATTTTATAATTTTATATTGTCACTATTCTATTGAAAGACTAATATTCATGTTCCGAGAGTAATCATTTCATATATTTTCGTCTTCACGTGCAAGAGTATTCTTATTGTGATATTAATCATGTCATGTATACTCTTCCCACATTGTCATACGTTGAAATTTGGCTATGGTGTATCTTCCAATGGGAAGTTATCTTTGAGAATTTCTTGGCTCTTAGAGGAATACTTTTGGTTGGATTTTCCAAAATTTGAAACTCTACGAACTAAATGTTATGAAGTGAACGTTGAAAACACCTTCATAAAGTCATCCACGAAAGAGAAAGCCCATATGGTTATATTAAAATATATTGATATATATTAATATATTATATGGGATTGATATATTGAGATACAATGGTGTATTTATTAATACAGATTGGGTGATAGGTGATACCTTTTGGAAATTAGGATGAATTATTATTATTATAACATAGATGAATGAATGGTATTAGTGGTAATATAGAATACATACAATGTAAGGGTTTGTGTATGATGTTGATGGATGAAAAAGTAGGAATACACTCAAGGAGGAATGGATATGCATTTTGTTACCCCCCATCTTAGGGGTAACTAAGGAGATAATTTCTCGAGGCTTGTAGGTAGTAGATATGGAGTGTCGAGAGCCAAATGACTGATAGGGCCCACATTGGGGAAATAGAGTTTCTCTTATTCACCATGCATCAACACTCATCGTCACAACATAACAATGTATTCCACACCATCTTGGTCCACAAAAGACAATAGGTCTTGCTTCATGAGGTAACAAGTCCAGTTTCATGGTAAGTGTCACTTGAATAATTGAAGCATTTGAGCATTATCAAAGAGTCCTTTCTTTATTATGGAATGTTTTCTTGGAAAATATATTTTTTTCCTTATTTCACCTTGGTGGTTGGCATGGTATCCTAGTAAGTTGGTCACACTCGGGAGAAGGGATACTACTGGGGGGTCTCCTTGAAGAGTCATCGTACCATCCCCACTCATATTTACCACTTTCCACACTTCTTCAATTTTGTTTCCTCATCTTTTGGTATTTTGGGTTCATTGGCCCCAAGAAGGGCTTGTACCTAATTTCATGGGAAGAAGAGGCTAAAGGCCTAGAGGTGTTGAAGCTAACACTGTAAAATCAAAATCCATGATTCATCCTTCTAAATGCTCACCCTAAAGGTATTGAGAGCTCTGAATCACTTCTCTATAAAAATAAAGTACTTTTAAAATAAAATAAATAAATGGTGTCCCGCTTGATTGGGGAATTCATTGTGATGTTCTTTAATTTCATTGTGTTTAAAATTCAAGTGGTATTTTGGTGCTCTTTTTCTTTCCATTGCACATAGAACTCAATGTTCAAATGGTAAAAAAAAAGGAAAATAAAGGGCTTGAAAAAAGGTTGCATTGCAAATGAAGGGATGCAACACACCCTCCACAAAGGCACCAATAAATGAGACAGTATGATCCGTTGATATGTAAAGAACCCCATTCCCAAGAGTACTTTGCACAATCCACCTCATACTCACTACATGGCCTAGAGAGGTTGTTCTTGGGAAAAATTACTTAACTCGGGGATTGACCTACCCAATAGGGCACCATTACACCCCTCCCATACCTGAATTTGGAAAAGTTCATAAGGAATTTGATAATTTTCTTAGGTTGAAAAGGGGCCCTTAGTGCACTTGTTCAGGTGGTTATTTTATTAAATGTGTCTTACTTGGCATGATTCATATGACTTGTAGACCCTTAGAGAGCATATTTTCTTGTCTTTGTAGGACCTTATCCAGTGAAATCGATTCATGAAGGGACTAAGCCACTTGGACCTTCATAGGGGCATGAAATCCCATTGGATGGATTTTTCACCCCACACATTGGAGGCCTAGGATGATGAGTGTTGCACCTTGGATGATGTCCCTAGCACATGAACGTGGACCGAAAGCATGAACAAGGTATGATGTAACCATCCTATGCCCAAACGTCCATCTCTTGCAGCATGACATCACACGTTTAGAAGGTTTTTGGGTGTATTGTGTACACTTGGTGATGTTGTGGGTTGGTGACCCCACACTTTTCTTTATTTGGGGACATCGTGGAACCTTTACACCATGATGCCCTAGAATTTGGAGGCTTTCTTTCATATGTGAAACCTTAGAGAAGATTTTTATGGGATTTCATTCCTTTATTTTACTATTTTGTAGCCTATGTGGGAAAAATGAACAAATCGTTTAGTTAGTTAAGAATTATGAATTTGGTTTTGACCTAAAATCATGGATTTTATTGTAAATGTGGACAAACATGACTTGGGTTATCCTCTATAAATAGAGTGTCAGGGAATGAGATACACTTCCACACTAAACCTAACAAAAGAGAAGAAAAATTTAATCAATAAAATAAATCACAAAGGAATTACATAGTAGACAAAGATTTTACCCTCGAAACCCAAACTGGGAAAACCAACGTTCCTTAAGAATTCTTCTCTCTCGTTTTCTTATTCAATCTAAATAAAATGTTACATGTCTAACCTTGGTCCACACCTAATACACAATCCACATCATACCCTCTTGCTTATGGAAAAACAACCTTGTATCCAATCTGACTTACATATGTATAAATAATAACCGACATCTAAAGATTTATTTAAATACTGGCTATTTGATTATCAACCTTTACAACCTTACAACACACCTATTTATCGGCTTTACAATAGGAAAATACATAAATCCATGGTCCCCAAAACCAATTACAAATCCCTTCATATCATTGGCTACAAATCCTGTGAATCTCGAGATTCTGTTACAGTTGACTCCAAGTTGGATTACGAGTTGACTACCGTCATTCTTCATTCAGTATTCAATCAGTTTCCACATGCCCTCCTTTCGACTTCTTTTTGGTTGAAATCTTCTACCTGTTGTCGATGCCTTTACCATGTCAAATTGCCTCAACCTTCGACTTTGACATTACTCGGTTGAATAACTTCAAAATTTGACTTGTTTTCGATCTACCTTGGCCCTCAACCAGTTTTAGATCCACCTTGAATTCGACCATGAGTCGATCCACCTCGACTAGTTTTTCACTACAAATAATATAACAACACAACATTCTCCCATTTTTTTTCTTATTTTTTGAAACCAGGAGATTCCTGAATGTTTGGTCACGGACCTAGGCCAACAATACCCATTCCCTCTCTGCACCAAGAAAACTTCAGAACACTCACAGAATTGGTCAACGAGTCTTCTATGTTTTCCAAAGTGTCTACTTTCTCTAGCAACACCTTGTTACTTTCCACCATATCTCTTACGAAATGGTATTGTACATCAATGTGCTTAGTCTTTGAATGATAAGCAAGGTTCTTTTCCAGAAATATTGTTCTTTGACTGTCTCAACTTATCTTCATATCTCTTTGCTCAAACCTGAATCCTAAACATGGACTTTGTAACCATACTGCTTCTTTTCTTCCATGAGTGGTTTTCATGTATTCATATTTTGTTGTTGACAAATATACGACTTCATGCCACTTACTCATCAAGCTTATTTATCCACCGAACATCTTGAATACATATACGTTGGTCAACCTATGTCGATCCAGATCTTCATCCCCGTCGACGTCGAAAATCCATGTACATTTATTTTACCATTTCCATCTCGAGGTTTTCTTATTAATGTATTAGCCTAAAATTTGAAGAGAAGAGATGGAGTTCATGGAGGACGTATGCTTTCCTAAATGAACAAATATATGTTTGCAACCTCTTTTTTTACATTGTTTCCTTTACAATATCTTTATTATTCTTCACATTAGGTTCTATCATTCATTTTAGGGTGACCTTAAAATTCCTTACATTAGGTTCTGTAGACTACACCCTTGTCAATGATTAGTTGAAACTTCTTGGAAGAATGATGCCAGAATTGTGTACAAATATGACAACAATTTCACATTTAGTTTTTTATGGAATATAATATTGCAACACTAATTTGAAATTAATCTATAAGATGCTACTTCAACGCAATCCAACACAAACATGATGCTAATGATGAATTGTAAATTTTATCGACGTGGAAACAACATAAACATGTTGAAACTTAGATGTTACTTGATGCAGAAATGAAACAGAAAAAATAACATTTTTTTTAATTTCAATGTCTTAGATTTAATGCAAATTCAACGAAAATTAATATCACACATGTCCAAAAGAAAAATGAAAATGAAAAAAATATTTGCAAAAGAACAAAACAAGGATGCTACAAAATTATATTACATGGTAGTGTTAGAAGGATCACGTAAATTCCAAGTAGTTTCATCTTCTACATAAGTGTTGAACCTTTTAGTCTCTTCCTTCTTTTTATTATTCTGCACTTTTATTTTCCCTATTTTCCCTAAATATGTTTCCCTTTCATTGTTTTTCATTGCCCCCATGACTTACACCCTTTCCATACTTAGATTATTTTTCATTCGCGGGTTGGTGGACTTTTGGACTCACAACATATCACTTTTCTCTCTTGACCTCTTCCCAACACTTGGTTTATTTTTCATTGGGTGGACTCATGAACTCATGAACTCATATTTTCATTTCTTTGTATCTCCCATCCTCACAATTCCGTCCGACAAGCATCCATACTTAGCCATTTTTTCTATCACAACACATTCACGGACTCGTAGACTTGCATTCTCATTTGAAATTTCCCACTCCACCACTTCGCCATGATGTGTCCTTCCTCTTCACATTTCTCAAGTCAAATTAAATGTTAATTCTATGAACTCAAATACTAAATTAAATTATGAAAAGGTCATTATTAATGTTGTTTCTATCGAGGCAAATCTCATTTATTTTAGGTTAATGTTATCAATCAAAGATCTAACGTAAAATATTATTTTACTGTTTTGAGCGGCATTACGGAGAAGTTTGTCAATCTATTGAAGATGGTTGAAATGAGACAACATTTCTACGGGGATACCTTAAATATACTCGTTAGAGAGGATCCCAATCACACTAGTTGAGGGCATATTGGTATTATTCAATGCTTCCAAAGAGAAATAGTAACAAAGTATAGACATTAGGAATAAGTCTCGATGGTTGTGTCCCTGAGGTTTTCGAATGCAAGGATATTGTCACCTAGTGCACTCACAAATTTGTCAAGAATAGAAGAACCATTCCTCAAAAAAGTGTTTCCCTTGTTTTGTTGGTGCCTTCATTCTTCAGGAAAATGTTAAAGCTACCAGAGCTGAACCTAGCATACACATGAGAATATTCCAAAAATTTTCTTAGAGGGAAAAACAATGGAATTGAGCCCTTGCAGAAATATCTACAAGATCATGTTGCGATGTTGGAAGACCTATCCAGAATCTAGGTTATTTATTTAAATGACCTGTATCGATAAATTTCTTGGTTGTTTACTAGAGTTACCGGTCATGATTCTACAACAACTATTTCTCGGTTGGCCTTGTATATTTTATATTTTACAGTTCATGAGGATGCTATTTTTGATTGTTAAAATATCATATTGAATGCAATTTCTACACAGTTGATGAATCTCAGAAGCAAGAAAAAGTTTTATATGACATCAAATATGGTATTTTCTATCACACATTGTCATGTTTTTAAAGGTACGAATGTTGAAAAAAGGGTAAATCCAAAGATTGTCCCCATGACTATGTGCTATCAAGCTCTCTGGAGGTAGAAAACTATCCATTGTTATTATGAAGTTTATAATGATTTTGTCTCTAAATTAAAAAAAAAAAACTTTTCGGGTAAGATACTTTGAGGCTTTCATTGTAAGCATTAATATTTTTGGAAAAAAATGAATTATGGAGAAAATAGATAACTACAACATCATTAGGATTTTTTTTTTCATGAAAAGCCTATATATCTCCCCTATTATATGCTTGAAAAATTATTTGTCATAGAATTGGTGAGGAAGTATAAGTTTTGGTTTCATGCATTTTATGAGAAAAGGAAAAAATAGTTCATTCCTCTACCTTGGAAAGTGGGTGGAATTATCCTAAAGAAATTCCCAAAATTGATGAATATGCCTCTTACTTTAACTAGTTTAATTTGGAGTTTGCAGAAGAGATGAAAGGGTTTGACCCTAACAACCTTTTTTATAATCATATGTTAGTAGTTGGTCTCATCCCCACAATGATCAATACAATCATATTTGGAGAAGAAGAGGGTGAAAGTCATGACTCCCGATTCAGGGTGTTAATAAAGATTCTGGTGACATAGAAAGTGTCATGAGTACTATTGAAGGCCACAAGAAAAGAGAGAAACCTTCAAATGAAATAAATTTTCAGTCACCTGTTGTTTCTCACAAAAGTATTTTGTCTAAGGTGAATCTTTTGTCTACAATGACCTAACCAAGAAAAACCCCAAGTAACAATTCTGGTGACGATGGAGAAAGGAATCCTCCTTAAGGAATTTTAGAAAACCCTAATAGATTACAAGTCAAAAGGAAAAGGGTTAATTCTCAACAAGAGGAAGAAAAGAAAAACGTATCTAAAGATGATATTTTTCTTGATAATATGGACTTGGATGTGGATATTGAAAATATCTGATTTCCAAATGATAAAGGACACACCCAAGAAAATGTATAGTCTGTTACATTAGTTGTTCAAGATGAAGTATTTTCTAATGAAGAAACATTTTCTACGCATAATGTTTTATTTGATCAGATTCCAAAGAAATTGACCTTTGAATCAATATAGATGAATAAGAAAGGAAAGTCATGGCCCATCATTGATACTAAAAACATGTTTTAGTTAAAACTATCTTCAATTCATAGAATTACAGGGGATGCATTGGACATTTCAATAGTTAATATGGAAGAAGAAAATCTCAGACTTAAAGAGAGAGTCAAGGAATTGTAAGCAAATCTCATGCCCCCACCTATATTGGTTACCCCAGTCGCCATGATACAATCTGACATAACTCTTCAAACAATTCCAGAATCAAATTTGAGAGTAAAAGAAGTTTCAAGCTTAATCATTTCTACTCAACATTTTGTTGAAAATAAAATAAAGAAAAGAAATGATGCTCATTTTAGATTTATGGGACTTCGAAAAAAGTTTTATTCTCTCGGTGTAAGAATTCAAAATACTAAAGAATATTTGAATGAAAAATTGAAGAATGATGAAGGATTCTTCAGATATGGGGTTTGTATGTTTCTAGCGAAAGTCTCGGCAATGACGAACCATAGAAGGAAACATGAATACTTTCCTTGTGAGAGAAATATAAAAGAATTAAAGACATGTTGGATTGAAATAATTAATAAATTAAAGGGGTTGTTAAATCAATTAAAAGAACGCTCATGGAAAACTACTTAGATATACTCCAAAATTATTGGTTTGGATATCTTAGGCTCCTCTATTGGGGTTTCATATCCAAACTTAATCTAATTCAGTGATCATGAGAGAGAAATTTGAAGAGCAAGTTGAGAATATGAAGAAATCATTAGCCGAAAAATTTGATAGTATGGTTGAGTATATTTATGATGACATTGATAATTAGTTTTTCGAGTATACAAATAAAAAAGAGAATATTGATACTATATTGTAAAATTTATCTATTGACCATAGGGAAATTGAGATTGAATTTCTGAGTATCAATGTAAAGCACGAAGTAATTGTTTCCCATTAAGGGACTCTATTCAAGAATGGCTAAACAAAGCTATAACCAATATTGTTGAATTTCCAACATAAGCGATTACAAGTGACCACATAACCATTAAAAAACAAAGATATAAGAAAACAAAGATATAGAAGGTGCATCAACAAGCAAATGAAAATAAAGAGATACCACCACACAGTAAGTCCATACTGATTACATACTTCTTCTTTATCTGATTTCATACAATTATATTTATTTTTTCATTGGAAAAGTGTAACCGAATTCTGATAACTTCCTCCTTGTCTTCTTTCTAGATCCCGTTGTTGCTAGTGCCTAGTGCTCCACTAGCATTGCTAGGAGCACTAGCATTGCTAGTGATCCATTCCACTCCATGCTCTTCTCTTCATCATATTTCTTGTAAATATTTTTATGGTTCTTTTGAGAAAAACTATGGGATTCTTTAATAACAACCAAAACAATGTTATCGTCCCAACAATGTTTCATACTTGAGAAAAATATCTTTCTTAATTGCAATTTCTTGAGAGTATGGAATGATTGGAGCCAAATTTCCGACCTGCAATTTCATTTTCAAAGCCATAACTTCTGCAATTTCCCTTGTCCAAACCACGTTTAAATGGAACCATAGTTCAAGGGAGCTACTCTACCTATGACGAATTGAATTCCTCGTACCAATACATGGCTTCTACAACAACGTTGATTATCACAGAGCCCTTTGTCAATGTCAATATCAATCAAACGTTATGACAATCCCAGGCTGGACTTCCATCTCCGATGTCCATCGCTGATAATTGGAGGAGGGCAACCTCGAGAGTGTGTTTATATCGAATTTATGCTCACCTTGGATAAAGAGCATTTATTCTTGATATTTGTTCAAAAATTTCAATTTGTCTTCTTGGATTATGGTCTTGTTAATGTAAAATGGATCGTGACGTTTGTGTAGGTGCTTAGGTTCCCCATGTAGGCTGGTGATCCCTATATACTTAGAGAGATCCCAAACCATCGAAGGACAATCAGCTGTCACGGAAAGCTACTGTAGTAAAAATGGAATCCACAGAGGCAACGGCAACCCGCATGGCCATACAGCACGCCCTCGTAGCTCGTGGTTCCATTGTATTAGCGGAATTCGGTGCCGCTCCCAGTCATGAAAGAGCAATTGCACACCAAATACTGGACAAAGTCCCTGAAGCTACCAACAATGGTGACCGCCATTTCTCCTATGCCTATGATCGCTATGTTTATCATGTGAAGAGCAGTAGTGATGTGGGAGGATTGACGGTTTTGTGTGTGGCAGATGAGAAAGTTGGACGGATGATCCCGTATGCATTTCTACAGTATATTCATGCAAAATTTGTCAAAGCATATGGCAATCGAGATGTTGATAGTAAAGATGAATGCTCAGGAGTACTCAGCCAGAAGATGGATTATTATTCTAACAACCTAAATGCAGATGGGATTTACCGTGTAGTAGCACAACTGGACGAGGTCCGCCATGTGATAGTAGAGATTATTGAGAAAACGCTGGATAGTGGCGACAAATTGGAGGCGTTGGTACGTAAGACTCAATGCATACCAGACCAGAATTTCAAATTTGTGAAGCAAGCACGCCGTTCTAAGAGCACAAACTGGTGGAAGATATTTATTTTTTAGTTTACACATGTAACGCTAGGTGATGAATGCTTGGATAAGTATTGGTATGTAATGTGTTTAGGTAAACGTTTTATTTTTTGGGGTTTTTTTTAAAGTAGGAATCATCTAATGGAAATTTTGACAAATTTTTTATTTTTTGTTGTTTAAATTGGATTTATGAAAATCTGGACAAATTCCTTATTTTTTGTTGTTTAAATTGGATTTCTGAATGCATAAATGGATTCAGCATGTCAAAAAAATCTTTAAATTATACAAACTTAACCACTCAAATTTACAACCATTCATCACCAGCTTTTCATCAAAATCAAATTAAAAAATTATGAAAAAACAATCAAAAAAGTAAAACGTTTAGAAAAAAAAATTAATGAATTATTTAATTTATTAAATTCAGTTTTTTTTTTTTTAATGATTATTTAACTTGAACAATTTCATGGAGTAGTATATGAAAGTAAACTTGGTGGAAGAATCAAGGTAATTATGATTTTTGTAAATGTGAAGGTTATTGAAAACTAATTAAGTTATGTAGTAGTATATGAGAGTAAACTTGGTGGAAGAATCAAGGTAATTATGTTTTTTGTAAATGTGAAGGTTATTGAAGTAATTAAGTTGTGGAAAGTAAAATTATAACAATATAAAATTGTCAAGTCTTTTTTTCTTATAATTTTTTTTAGATTGGTTTATTATATGTTGTTTTTTGGTTGCTTTTCATTAGCTTTACTATGAAGATGATAAGTATTGGTCTTGCTCTTTGCAAATTTTTTTTTTGTATTTCAATTTAAATTGTTAGAAAAATAGTTTTAATCAATGAAATTAGAATTTATGGAATCTTTGCAGTGTTTCAATTATCTTGTCTCTACTTACTCAACTTACTACATAAAAAGTTATTAGGTGGGATATTAAAGAATACTTTTAATTTTATTAGATATTGATAAATATCTCCCAAATTCCTTTTGTTGAAACCCCTTACCAATACATCTTTCTAATAAAAAAAACACCTATTTTAACTTATATCTCCTATTTTTACAATATATCATTTTTTATACCCCCAATATTTATAAACCCTCTTGTGCCCCACATTCCCTCCCCTCAATATCTACAATATATTGACTCTATTTTTAACAATTTTAAAACTCCATTTATGAATGTACCTGATAAGATATTAGTTAACTAGATGAATTTAGAGTGATTTCAAATTTATTTTATTTATGATTTCATTGTTGTTCTAGCCCTATCTCCAAAGTTCATATAAATGTAAGATTTAATTTATCTATATAATAATTTGATTGTTTTCTTTATGTTCCAATAGTCAAACCAAGCCTTAAAATATTTAGTCTCAACCTAGGGTTATCCTGTTTTAGGTCTTTGATGACTACTACCTTTACTAGAAGCAATAACATGTAGCTTATTTTTCCTCTCCAACTTGAACAATTTATGTTTACAATTAAATATGTAATCATTTCTTTACACTCCACAAAAGTACATCTAAGGTCAATTAAGATATTGAGATAAAGTGTGTTGCATTTAAATTTAAAATTATAGGTTATGAATCATTTTTGGGTTTGCTTATTTTTATTTCAACTTTCACAAACGATATGATAGGGACAAACTTCACATATGTAAATAAGATAGTTAAAGTGATGAAAATTAAGTTTTTCTTATCTCAATCCCAAGACCCAATATTTATGCTATATTTATTATTATTTTTTTGAGATTATAATGAGATTTCTAACTACCAATAATTCTCTTCTGAAAACTATGATTCAATTTTAAATTGATATCTAGATATTTATAAATATGAGGTTTTAAATCAAATCTCAGGTTTAAAATTATATATTTACAAAGTACTCATAAGAATGATAAATGTTTATAAAAGTAATTATTTAATCAATGCTACTACAATGTTTTATAGAGCTCAAATGGAAATTGAAATTGATACTTAAATATTTTTAAATGTAAGTTTTTAAACCAAATCTCTCTATGTAATAATGTTAGGTTTAAAATTAGATATTTACAAAGTATTCATAAAAATGATAAATGTTTTATCTATGATAAATGTTTATAAAAGCAATTATTTAAATCAATGTTAGTGCAATGTTTCATAGAGTGGTATTCGAAAAAAGATTTGTGGCTAGTAAGTCACAACAATATTTCATGGAATGATATTCGATATAATGACAAATAACTCAATTGAATAGTGTAATAGGGGAATGGGTTATGACTACTTAGTACTACCTCAAGTATATTTAGGAATACTAATACTATACTTTATTCTTTAGTATTATTAATGATAATAAAACCTAAGTTGATAATATATAAGGATATCTCTCTTTAATATTGAATTAAGTGTTTAAATAAGACTTTATGATAATCCTTTTTTAATTCTTTATTATTATTAATAATAACAAAACCGAAGTTAATAATATACAAGGATATTTCTCTTTAGTATTGAATTAAGTGTTTAAGTAAAAGACTTTATGATAATCCTTTTTTAATGACAAGTTTATTTATTTCACATAATTAAAGATGACGTGAAAGTGAATGCCCACATGTAAGCATTCAATGTAGGGAAAAAATACACATAGTGACCGATGCCAAAAACGGTTTTACTAAAGGAGCATTCTTTGATTTGTCCATCAGGTTATTTATCATGACCATTTTGATCTCTAGCCAATTGAGGTAATAGTTTTATCTTGTTATCAAGGAGGTTAACAACGTTTGATTTGTTAGTCAAGTTGTTATTGAGACTTTTTTGATCTCTTTGATCTCTTTCCACCAAAGATATAGTTCTATCCTTTTTCTTGAGGAGGGTAGAAACCTTCAACTTGTCAAGAAAATTGTTGATGGTTCCACCAAAGATATAGTTCTATCCTTTTTCTTGAGGAGGGTAGAAACCTTCAACTTGTCAAGAAAATTGTTGATGGTTCTGGTAAGGAGGTTAGAAGCTTTCAATTTGTTAGATAAACTATTATTTAAGGCCATTTTCCATTAAAGGCCATTTTCCATTAAAGTGAAAGTTTTGTCCTTTTTACATGAGGTTAGCATAATTTCACTTTTGATCTTTGTCCTCTAAAAACCTTAATATCAATGTGAATTTTGATGATTATAGAAAAATTTTCGAGAAACAACTCCTCATCCTCATAGTTATTCATAGAGTCACTTTCCTCTTAACACATAATTATTCATAGGGTCACTTTCCTCTTAACACAATAGGTTATTTCATTCCTGCCATGAGAATAATAATGCCATGTCCTAAAGTCATTTTACCATTTTACGTTGTAACTTTTCTAATATTCCTATTACAAGAGTAATCATTTCATACATTTTCCTAGTGCAAGAGTATTCTTATTGTGAGAGTAAGAGTAAGTACTCTTAGTGCAAGAGTATTCTATCTTTGAGAATTTCTTCGTTATTGTGGATTTTCCAAAATTTGAAACTCTACAAAGTAAATGTTTTCAAGTGAATTTTAACCACATTTTAATAAAGCTATCTATGAAAGAGATAGCTCATATGATCATATGAAAATATATAATTATATATTATTTAATATAATATACATATCGATATATTGAGATACAATGGTATATATATTAATAAACATTTGGTGATATGTGATATTATTTGGAAAAGTGGATGAATTTTCATTATTATAACATAAATGAATGACATTAGTGGTAATATACCATAGGTATATTACAAGGGCCCTTGCATAAAGTTCATGGGTGAAAAAGGTGGGAATGGGTAACCTCAGAATGCACTCAAGTAGGAATACACTCAAGCAAGAATGCACATGCATTCTAAAAAGCATGCATGTGTTCCCTTCACATTAGGCTTGGGCCAATTCAAACCACCATGCATACGTGCCAACTAGTCCATCAAGTTGGATTTAAAGGAATAATGTGCATTTTAGGAATACATGAATATTTTAGGAATGCACAATCATTAAGAATCCATGTGGGTTCATTTGTCTATGAATAAAAAATAAAAATATTGTAAATTCTTCATTATTTCTAAACCATTGACACATGTTATTGATGAAGGATCAAATCCTATCACTGAGACGGGGGGACAGTTGAATCAGTGACACAATAATTTTATCAAACTTTTACTTTTGTTAATTACATATTGCAGAAATGAAAAAAAAAATTGAACACAATGTTTTATCGTGGAATCCAATTGGGAAAACCACAAACACTTTTCTATTAACTGCAAAAAATTGTTTTACAAGTTACAATAGAAGGAAGATATTTTTCTTCCTCTTTAGATCAACACCCACTGATCAGGAGAACCCACACCACTATTCACCAGCTCCAACTGGTAGGATGCTATAACCCCCTATTTAGTTAGCTACAACTGACAAGGAAGCACCTACTCCCCTGCAGGCTCCAACCTGCCCTACCACCTCCCAACTACCCTTTGTTCATCAATATGTAAATAGGATATGCAGTCCAATATATGTCTTCTATATCAAACATTGGACACCATAACTGCTACTCTATCTCCTTTTGTTCTTGATCTTCAATAACTCTTTAGACAAACACATCTTTCTCCTTCACATCGCAACATACTTATAAGTATTTAAAATTTTCAACACAACTCTTCATAAAAATCACACTTCTTCATATAATAGATTATATATCTAATTACCATTGATTATTACTAACACAATTATCATGCTTCTTTGTTTTAGTTCCATCTTTTAATGCATGAATGAGTTAACCAATATTCAATATAATTTTTTCTTCATGCAAGTTACTGTCTTTGTGTTTCTGCAAGGTTTTACTAAATTTGGTGATCATTTGGACATGACAACATGTAAACCTTTCAATATTTATCGTGGATTTTTAATAGCCTCTTCTATCTTCTTCATGTGATCTACGTTCACCATGATCTTTTTCATTTTACCAAAATCATGATAGTGTGAGATCTTTGGTGTTGTGCAGGGTTTTAGTGAACATGGCAAACCTCCAACTTTATAATTATGTTACATCTTCCGATAAAAATAGTGGTCTCAACATTCGAATGTTTATTAAAAAGGTAGTGAACTTGGTGATCCTCCAGACTTGGTGTTATGCCAAAGACTCCGATAAAAATGATAGTCTTACCACCAACCGAAATAACGAATGCACTTAATCCCATGATCACTTCATATGACCGTTGTTCCAATAGTTATATAGAAAAATATTAAATCAACGATTGTAGTCACTTCTTCCAAAAGTTATGGGGGTTGATAGGTCATCTCAGGCTCCAGGCTGGTGATCTTCTAGTGAAGTCCAAGCACCTAGAGACCCTTCCATACCTTTGCAATATGCTTCGAATAAGAATAATGAGGACGGTCTTAATAAACCCATATAAACTCTGCCCCATTACCAATGTGGGATAAATCCTGATTGGAAAATTAATCACCATCGTCGATCATTTGATCGGATGGTTGCTAAGACTTCACCTGCAACTCTTAATTCGCATCAGAGATCACCCCGCCAACGATCAACCACCACACATCGAACAGATACTCTCTACCAATAATATTGATGACAACATTAGACTTTTCCATCACTTCCTTGATTGAGCTCTCATCCCGTGGATTATATCTCATTGGAACAATCTGTCCTAGATCGCCCATAAGTTGCAAATGCCTGGGTAAATCCTGTGAACCTCTAAATGGAAACATAACTTAAAAACTCATCTTAGCAAATTGTTGCACAACATATTGACCTAGGAAGCATGTGGCTCCAAAGACAGTTGCAATGATACCACTGATAGATGACCTGACAAGTGTCTTTGACTGACACCTTTCAATGGTGCCTACGACCACTTCAACATTCACATGGTCATGAAGAATGATATTCTTCACCTTTAACTTGTCTTCTTTCACTCTGTGACCTTGGGGAACCAAGCAGTACTCTTTAGTCAATCCAATACATTCCTCTAAATTCTTAGGTGATACTCGTCATCTCTATGGTGGTTTGGATTTTCTATGATTTTATTATTCTTGTTGTGTCTCTCATTATTGTGTTTAATTTTCCACATGGTTGATACCTTGAAATGATGGGAATATCCTGCTATTGTTATAGGTGACACATTTTGTGAACTTAACTTTTTCCTTTTTATAGAATGGTATGAGCCATGGTCATCAATGGTATCCTCATCATATTTTACTTTTTAATTTGGTTTTCTTTGATCATCCAATCTTGAATTGATTTTTACTTCATCCATAATATGTTTCTAAACCTTTGTACACCTTACATATGGACTGGGATCTCTCTCAGTGTCAATAACCATTGCACATCCTATTTCTAGTATCTCTTTTCTTTCCACATCATCCCATATTATTTCTTTTTGATAATTTTCATATGTACCACTGATACATGGTATTGGTCCACCTTCAATGGTAAGGGAATCCTTAGGCACTAGTATATTATAATAGTATCTTCATTGTACGTTCTTCTATGTTCCATTCCATTATGAAACTTTAGTTTGTATCCTGCATATCACTGTTTTAGGTATATCAAGATAAAAGAACGAAGAAGATGTATAGGGAGCCCATGTAGGATGAGAAACTAGGAAAAGGTACTAGATATGAAGCATGTTTTCTAGCTCATCAAGAAATTTGCTGGAAAAGATTATGTGGCTCAAAGTCAAACATAAATGCCTCAATACATTTATTGTGTTACTTGGTAAAGCTTCTTTTCCTCCACCTTTTGCAACCCCTGTTGTAACTTCTTCTACTTTCCCTGTCATTAATCCTTTGTTTCTAATATACAAAACCGTTATCTGTCAACACATATGAATGGTAAATATTCATGTCCTCCACCTACTGTAACATTAGTATCCCTATTCAATTCATGATTATTTAGTAGAGTCAATATTGTCAATGTAAATGCCATCAATGCCATTATCATAATCACAGATCTATTTTCAATGCCAATACCATCAATGCCAACCTGTATTGCAATATTGCCAACAACTGAGCACAAGGAGAGGCATTCTAGAGCAGTGGAGTAGTGCAGTTAAATGTGATGAGAATGAGGGAGGTTTCCATCACTTCCATTCTTAGGCAGTGGAAAGAATGTCTCTCTCCATCATTCCTGTGAATTTGGGAATTCAAGGTAGTTTTATATGTCAATTGTTACGTTTACATTTCTTAAATTCTAAAAAATAAGAAAGGAAATAAAAAATGTTTAATTCTTATTAAATTATATCATATAATTATATTGGCATGGATCTTGCACATGAAAAAAACCCGAACCCACCATCACCAATTAAATAAATTTCCAATCCTAAGCACCAACCACAAGGTGGAGATGTAAATATGAACATAGAGAATGTCATTGAAATATTGAGAAACATATTTGGATATTTTAGAAGAACTAGAGAACCACCATGCCTTTAGCTCACTACATCCCTTACGACCATTGTATCTTCCATTGCATGTGTCGAATGGAAATTATCTTATATTTTCTAATATGGGGTTGAGGACTTTGAATACTATAGGATTGTCAACAATTTTGCTCATAATCATTAGGTCCTAACCCACTTTATGTTTATCTTGGGATATATTCATTATTTTAAGTAACATATATTTAGTTATGTGGACCTTTAAATGTGGTTATTGGAGGATTACATAATATATTATATTATAATGTGACTTATTTGAATAATACCATTATCAACTTTGAGTCTTTCCATCGATTACTGTCCTTCTTGTTCTTCACTATGCCATTCAAGGTTGAGGATAGATAGAAATGAGGTGAGAGATTTACAATTTTTGAAACAAGAACTCATGGTCTTCTTTATTGACCCTAGAATTGGTCAATGCCCTCCTATGAAAAAGAATAATATTTGCATGGATTGATGGATATAACAACCATTTATAGACAAATAAATAAATATGTGATTTATGTTTTTGAAAAAAACTCTCAACAACAATAAGGATGTTCCATTGTATTTTCTTAGAAATTGTGAGCCAAATGTTTTTTAGGTATCCATGTCAACTACTTTAACATTGGTGAATTCTAGGGGATAGGTTGTGGATCTATGCAAAATTAACATATTTCCAAGTGTGGCCCATTGAGAGGGTTGAAACATCATAGGAAAATTATTAACCCCCCTACCTAATATCCTGGGATTTTAGACAAGATTCATGAGATCCAAACATCGATTACCACCTTGATGTTTGGTTGTTATAGTATTTTTAGTGGAAACTCAGACTAATCGACTCGATAGTCAAGGTGTATTGATTGGGTGAATGTTCGGCTGAAAAGTAAATCATTTCGATGGTTAAGTTTAAGGTCGAAAGGTCGATTGAATGAAGATCAACTGTAACAAAATCCTAAGATTTAAATGATCACAACCAATCATCTTCATGGATCTTTGACTATTTTTTAGTACCATGAATTAGTGTTTTGCATGTTATAAAACCTATAAATATGACATCATGTGATATTGATCTGTAAACTATGGTGGATATTCCACTGGATAGTTTTTCACAACATATCTAATAAAATTACTGAAATATTTAATTTGAAGATTAGTTTCCTTAGATATGAGATTCTTTAATTATTGTTTTATCTTGTTGAAATATATAAAATAGTTGAAATGTGAAAAATAGATAACATAAATAAATAACCACACACCATCCACAAATAAACACAAGATATAACCTGATAAACCCATTATGAGAGAAACCCCAACTAGAAGGTGAGGTTGCCCTGCTCTTTTTTATTCAAATGTAAGCACAAAGAAATAGACACTCTATGTGGAGTTTCCTTTGACATGGTGGCCTGTATGGCTTCTACATAATATCTCCTCCTCTCTTATACTCACAAAAATACCACTCTCAACTGTTATTTGCATCTATGGAACAAGATACAATGCAAAATAATGGAACCATTTCAATGACACTTGGGCACTTTATTCGATGTTTGTTTTTTATTATAACGAATGACAATGCTTTTGAATAGTTACACACCAATGATGGCTTAGTTTTGTAATGTTGCAAGAAAATTCTTTGTAAGTTTAGTGATTGTTGGAACTCTAGAAGGCCAGGCAACCCATGTAGAAACTATTTCCAGTACTATAGATTGATTGAACATTAGGAGGACAAATTTTGGATGCTTCACCTAGAAATTCATCCCAGGAACCAAATATCCACGAAGAAATATTGGAGAGTTAAGGTTGAAAGGAAAGAGGAGTTGTGACACTTGCATGCCAAAGAGAACTAATTTTCCAATGATCTATTCTAGTATTTAATTTCACCCATAACCATGAGAAGGATAGAAAGGTTATGCAAAATGTAGGCCCTACTCAACTCTTATCTTCCATCCTGCAATATAGGCATTATTTCTTTGATATTTGTCAAAGTTTACTTGATGCTAGGAGGAGAAGAAGATTCAAGGAGTTGAAGGTTTTGGGGGCCAAAATCCTACAAATGGGGAGGTGTGATCCAAATTGGATCCTCACCCAACACATTTTTTGAAATTGTAATAAACTTGTACTTGTTATTTTTATTATATTTTGTCTTTTTAATTGGTAAAAAGGGAAGTGGAAACTAACCATGTGATAGATTTCCTTCCAAATGAAGCACATTAAAAGAAACAAAGTTACCAACTCAATGAGAACTATGACCTTAAAAGGATAACTCTGGCCAAAACAACCCATTTTTTCCCAAAAAAACATGAAAATCAATCCCCCCAAAAAAGTGGTCCTACCGGTAGCACCATTTTTTCAATCGGGATCAAAATTAAAACATTTTTCAAACATGGACTTTAATTCATACAGTAGCTCAGAAAAAACTTGAAATTGACACCTAAATAAAAAAATGACGTTACAATTTTTTTTTTCAAAACGTTAAATTTATAGATATTTTGAAATTGTATTTTTAGCAGTCGATACCATTAAAACCTGTAATATCCCCAAAATTATAGAATAATTAAATTCTAAGTGAACATTGGAATAAATTTCCATTTTTGGAAAATTCGGATTTGGAAATTGTGTCATTCATGGAAAATCCAAATTTGAAATTTTTATTATTGTAATTAATTATTTGATGACTCTTGGGCAAATATTTGACTTGCCCTACTAACCTCTTTTATTTTGACACATGTGAAAGACAAACTTTTTATAAATTAAATGTTGGAATACAAATGGAACAACGAGGTTAAAAATAGCTGACCATGACTCCATGCCTAGGGAACAGGTTTGAGTTACCTCAAGACTGATTTTTACAAGTGGAAAATGTGGAATTTGATCACTAGAAGCCCCTAAAAAAAGGGATTTGTACAACTGCAAATTTCCCAAGGAGGGAAGGAAAGACCTAGGCACAATATGCATATAAAAGCAACATATGGAGGAGGAATGACATTTCTTAGTATGTTGGAGAAAGGAAATCTATTTGGTGTTATGAGAATTCTGAGTGTGTGGCAAAGGGATTTTTGATCTATGGATGGTGATTATAGAAAAGGAGGGTCATTCAGTGTGAGCATATGGAGTGATGGTCAGGCTACAGGGTGAATAGGGAAAGTAAACTTGGTTGTTTTGTTCTATTGTTGGGTGGAACGTTGTTGTTCCATTTGGATTCCAAAATCAGGTTTCAGATATGTATCTTGACATTCATTCCTTGTCAATATTATGTTTGATTATTATTTTTTAGGAATGTGATGGTTTATTATAGTTCAAGGATACTATATTGTTTTAATTGATTTGTGATGATGGTTTATATGTGTGTGTGTGTGTGTGTGTGTGTGTGTGTGTGTGCTCATCCATATAGAAATGATAGAACTATTGTATGT
>JZKD02S2203936.1:268518-279760 GCA_000966675.3 Picea glauca
ATATGTTGAATTACTATTCAAATCTGTATAACACCACAGAGGATAGATAGAAATAATAATAGTTTGAATATAATTTTATTACTACAAAAACATAGTGATGAACTCAAAGTATCTTACGAAATCAACCTATGTATTCAATCCATCACTGTTCAAATTATTACATTTGGAGTATCATAGACCAAAGACTCCATAGTCACTTGTAATGTAAACAAAGTTCTAAGAAGTACACATAAAAATCTGTTTGTAACCGAAGTAATGTGTGCATAGATTAGAACTTGAACACCTTTCGAGAGATATGTTTACTTCATCCAATTATCCTCAATTTGCATAACCTGCAAAAGGAGAGAATACAAGGGTTTAGTAGACAATGCTAGCATTTTAATGGAAAACAAATATTAAGAATAAGTCAAGGACAATACTTAGCTTGAGTCCAGTGAAGAACCAGATCACCACTTGTTCTTGTGTGACAATCTGTCCATGATCCAAGAGGAGGAGGAGTGGACCCAAAATCGACCGATGGGCACCATCGCAAAACAGAAAAGGGCCCCATCATTATTTTCTTGTAACTGTGCATAAATATTCACTTATAAACATAGAAAGTGAAAGTAAATAACTAGCATGGAAATATACTGTGCATGTATTAAGCAAACAAAAAACACACATTAATATTCCCCAACCCTGTGTCAAGGACCAATAAATGGAAGGAATCAACGATGGAAAAATTCAGCATGTTAAACAGAGACTGCCATTCATTTCCCTAAATCACACAGTGGAATTCTCGATTCGGGTAACAGACACAATGAGGAAGTATTAAATCATTAAGAATTAATAAGACGCACATAGGATGTGACCTATGTTCTATTGACAATGAATCACTACAATTAAATAATATTATAGTAAGTGTCAAATCCCTCTCGATAGAGAAATCGTTGTATAACTAGAGGGTACCAGTAAGTGTCATTTCAAACGATGAAAACCTTGTTTGTATTGCTAATTATATGCACGGAAAACAAATATGAAAACCAATACACAGAGCGTAATTACGAATCCCCGCAAAAGGTTAATACTGTTGTTTACATACATAGAGATTAAATTACAAACTCCCATTAGGTGTTAATACAATTAAACAAAGCATAACCACAAATTCCCATAGAGGGTTATTACTATTATTTAAAATTTTACAGAGGGTAATTTCGAACTCCCCACAGAGGATTAATATTTCCTTGTAAATACAGAGTGAAAATTATGAAAATACCCTACAAAGTTTGAAAATAGACAAGTCAGGATAATAACAGTCAGCATAGCAAGTCTCAATATTTTTAGGACATGTTCCATAGAATAGGACCAGTAGGGTGACAACAATGAAAGGAGACAGACCAAGGTTCAACCTTTAAAATTTTTTGGGCCATGAAAGAACCATAACAAGTATGGGGTAAAAGAAAAACAGTCAACTGAGGGGAAACACAATAAACCTCCAGTCCCGAAACCTTAAACATAGAGGAACTCCAAGAGGAAAATACATACGAAGGTGCAATGATAATATAATGTAAATCCTCAAGTAGAGAGAGAAAAAATAGGGTTTATTCATAGACCTCTCATTTAGTTTCTACATTGCATCAAAACAAAGGATTCATTCACGAAATACTTTACACAGAGGTCTTAACAATGAAATCGCTACTCACCTTGGCACACAGAGAACCTCGAGTATGTGTTGTGGTTTTTCTTCATTGTGCACCAGTTGTGTTCAATGAAGAGAACAAAAAAAAAAGTTACAAGGCCAAAGAGTCAAACCTCACCAAATTGTCCCAGTTGGGTTTCAAACTCAGAGACAAAAAATCATGTCACAGGACCAAAGGGTCAAATCTCACCAAAGCAAACTGGTCATGTTGCAAACACAGAAACAAAACTTGCTACATGACCAAAGGGGGAAAACAATGAATGAAGGTTACCTCGAGGGCCTAGTAGAGGATGAAACGCAGTAGGTACGCACCACCCCTCTTCCATGTGAAGTCGAGGAGATGGCGAGCCTGCATTGGGAGTGGTTTCCTAAGAGTCAACCTGGAAGGTACGAGACTGTCCTCACCCTTAATGAACCAGACCAGAAGTAAATGCCACAGACCTGTTATCCACCACAAACAGTTTTCGATCCACTTCATTGGTGAGCTATGGTAATATTCCGGTAGGGTTTAACATTGTTAGGAATAGTTTATGTGTGTGGCGTGAGAACAAAACCATATTGTTATGGTATATGGTTGCTACACTATACCCAAGTCTTACACTGTGACAGTATCCATATAATAGTCTATATGTTAAACGATAAATATAACGCTATAGATAGTGTTAGTGTTATATTTTAAACAATATATATATGGTATGGATAGTGTTAGTGTATAATAACCATGTGATAGATTATTTGGTAATATATATATATATATATATATATATAGATGTGGATAGTGTTAGTGTTATGAAATCCATATGATAGTTTATATGATATACTATATGTGTGTATATATATATATATATATGGATATGGATAGTGACAGTGTTATGGTATCCACACGATAGTCTTTAGGGTAAATGATGTATATCATTATGGCTAGTGTTAAGGTTATAGATAGGCTATATGATAGTTTATAGTCTATAGTCTATTACATGTTGCATTTTAGATAGCATGACTTGACATAGACATGGTAATTATTCTAAGGGCTAGGATATCCCTAGTTGCAACTTTCTTAATTTCAAATAAGTGCATGACTCTAATCCAATAACGACGATAACTTTGCTTTGCATACAATAAAGGAATAAAGATTTGTCTAATGGATTATCTTTGTGTCACAATCAAATGTTGAAGAGTCAAGGAAATTTAATGTCCCCTAACAATTTTTTTTTTATTTGGGAAATTTTGGGTACATTACATATGGTATCGGAGCTGAAGGTTACAACACTTGGACCTCAGGGAAAGGACAAATTATTTTAATTTTTTATTTTCTGTTGAATAAAAACTAACAAATATGCTTACTGTTACAAACAAAAAATTGTTGGTCTATTGTGATAATGTCAGCACAGAATGAAGAAGAAATTAAACATGAAGAGAATCCCAATCAAGGACATACTAAAGAAATAGGAAATAACAACGAAAGAACTTCAACCACCTAGGTTTTGGAAACAATGAAGAACCTCATCGTGGAATTACAAGTGTTTAAAGCAGATAATGAAAAACTGAAAAATGCACAAGAAGACCGGTTAGTAATAAATGAAATGTTGTTGTGTAGTATAGTAACAAAGAAGATCCCAAAGAACAATGACAAAGAGGAAGAAGTCAACAAAAGGTCCTCTAAAAATGATGGTCATGAAACAGAAAATGAGAACAGTTCTTCTGAAGACACACAGATGGCAGGAAACAAAACAACTACAGGAAGAAAATGAAAACAAGTAGATCACCTGGAAGGTGAATTCAAGAAAATAAAACCATCCACCTTTGATGAGGAATCAAGGATGGGTGAAGAGTCTGAAGCATGGATACTAGATATAAATAAATACTTACAGATTTACAATTACTCTAGTAATATGAAAGTTAAAATGACCATTTGCAACTTGAAGGGAAAAGCAATTATCTTGTGGCAATACCTAAAATTGGCCAAGATATTGAAAGAGAAAAAAATGGAATGGTCAGATTTTAGGAAATATTTCAATAAGTAATACTTGTCAGAAATTTATTATGAAATAAAGAAAAAGGAATTATATGAGCTAAGACTCAGAGAAATGACCATGGATGATCAAATAAATAAATTTCTAGAACTATTGAGATTTGTACCATACATCAAGGAAGACAAAGTAATGATATAACAATTCTTAAGTTGTCTACTAGAGTCGTACAAAGACAAAATTGAATTTGATAATCCCAAGAACTTGAATGAAGTGCTTAGAAAGGCTCAGATGTGCTATGATCAGTACAAACAGAGGTATGAAATTCCCAAGGAATGGAAGGACACGAAACATGATAGAATGAAACAACGAAAGAAAGGATTCCAACCAACGCCTTTTCAGAATATAGAAAAAAGTTTCCAAAAGAAGGACTATCATTCCAACACCCAGAGTGCTCAAGGTGGAGGTATACCAGTTAACCTGGGAGCCAATAAAGTTGGGGATAGCCCCAGAGAACCATTGAAGTGTTGGGAGTGTGGAGAACCTCAAGGAGAAACTGTCCACGCTTAATTTCCACAACAAGAAATACAATCCATAACTTGCAAGAAGCTTATATAGTAGGAGATATGGGCATAACCATGCAAAAAATTAATGTAGTTGTGGATGGCAGGCAAGTTGATCATCAATCCACTATCGTGGAGGTTGAAGGTAAAATTATTGATAACCGTATTTCCCTATTAATTGATCTAGGAGCTAGTATGAGTTATGTTACTCCTGGTTTAGTTGAATTAAACAAGCTTAGGAAAGTAAAGAATGGTATGTCTTGGTTAGCAACAGGGACCAAGAGAAAGGTAATAAATTTTATTCCTAAATGTGAACTCAGCATAGATGGTCAAAGTACAAAGTTAGATATGAACATTTTACCTTTAGTATCTTACGATGTAATCATTGGAATGGACTGGTTAGAGAAACATAAAGTAATTTTGAACTGTTACGAAAAGTCACTTATTTACAAAGACGGAAATAAAACAGTAAGGATGATACAAGGGATCAGAAAAATAGTTTCGGTTAGTAGATATAATCCATGAAGTTTAATAAATGTATGAACAAAGGTTGCCAAGTTTATGCTATTCAAGTAACTAATTTGTTAGAAAAGGAAAAAAAAACCAGTTTAGAGGACTTTGCAGTCCTACATGGGTTTAGAGATGTATTTGTGGACGAAATACCAGAACTAACTCCAAGAAGAGAGATAGAATTCTCCATCAATATACTACATAGATCTCCCCCGATATCTAAGGCACCTTATAGAATGATTTTACCTGAATTAATGGAGTTGAAAATTCAGGTGCAAAAATTGTTAGATAAAGACTATATCAGGCCAAGTGTCTCGCCTTGGGGAACACTAGTTCTTTTCATTAAAAATAAATATGGGACTTTGATACTATGCATTGACTATCGAAAACTAAATAAGATGACGATCAAGAATAATTATCCTTTACCGAGAATTAACAACCTGTTTGACCAAGTGGGAGGAGCAAAGATCTTCTCTAAGTTATATTTAAGGTCTGGTTATCACCAAGATAGAATAAAGGACAAAGATATAAATAAAACAACATTTAGAACACGATACGAACACTATGAGTTTGTTGTAATTCCATTGGGTCTTACTAATGCATGAACACCATTTATGTGTTTGATTAATAGTATATTCATGTAATACCTGGATAAATTTGTGTTGGTGTTTATCGATGATATTTTATTTTACTCGAAAACAGAAGAAGAACATGAAGGACATCTGAAAATAGTATTGCATACCTTAAAAAAACACAAGTTGTATGCAAAGTTTGATAAGTGTGACTTCTACGAAAGAAGGATACAATACCTAAGACACATGATATCCGAAGAGAGTATTGCAGTTGATCCATAAAAGATAAAATCCATTATGGAATGGTCTATCCATAAGGATGTAGTAGACATCAGATCATTCATGGGAATTACTGGTTATTACTGAATATTTATCGAAGGATTTTCTAAGATCGCGTATCCAGTTACATTCCTACAAAAAAAGGGTATAAGATTTACTTGGTCACAAAAGTGTGAGGACATCTTTGATAAATTAAAAGGACTGTTAACTACAACACCTATCCTAAGAGTGGCGGATCCCGATAAAGATTTTACAATCTGTGTGGATGGAAGCAAAGAAGCCTTAGGAGGTTTCCTAACACAAGATGGACATGTCATCTATTACAAATCACGTAAACTGAAAGAACATGAACGACATTACATTAGACATGATTTGGAGTTAGCAGCCGTGATTCATGCATTGAAAATTTTGTGACATTATTTAATGGGGAGAAATTTTCTACTACTAACCGACAACATTGGTGTAACGTTTTTATTTAGTCAACCATATCTCAACGCAAGGTAATCGAGATGGCTAGCCTTTTTAAGTGAATTTGTTTTTGAAGTAAGACACATCAAAGGCAAAGAAAACAAATTTGCAGATGCCCTAAGTTGGAGGAATAATGAACTTTTTGAGATAAGTGTTAGCAAAGTAGAAAACGACAATGAACAAAGAATAAAATATGCAAGCTGTAATGACGAAAAATACATCAAAACAACAAGAAAATTACAAGAAAATGAAGAAAAATTGAACAAAACATATATGAGTTTAGTTAAAAATGGATTTCTAAGGTTCAAAAATAGGTTGTATGTGCCTTATTTTGCTGAATTAAAATAAACAATTCTTGACGAATTGCACAAAAGTTCATATTCTGGTCATCCAAGATACCAGAAAATGATAAGAGCCTTAAGAAAATTGTTTTATTGGCCTAACATGAAGAGTGAAACAACTGAATATTTATTTTAATGCTTAGATTGTCAACAGGTCAAGGATGAGCATCAACATCTAGTCAGTTTACTACAGCCTCTACATATACCAAAATGGAAGTGGGAGATTATCTCGTTGGAATTCATCACAGGTTTGCCTAAGACTAGAAATAAAAATGACTCGATTATGGTAGTGATTGATAAACTTAGAAGATATGCACATTTTATGCATGTGAAATCTACTTATAAAGCGATTAATATTGCTGAAATTTTTATGAAAGAAATATTTAGAATGCATGGAAATCCTAAGATGGTGATCTCCGATAGAGATGTCAAATTTACGTCAAAGTTTTGGAAGGAATTGTTTGCAGGATTGGATACTAACCTTAATTCCAGCACAAGCTACCATCCACAAATGGATAGAAAAATAAAACGAATGAATTGGATTGTGGAAGACATGTTACGAATGAACGTGAAAATGAAACAAACTAAGTGGGAGGAGTGCCTACACTTAGTTAAATTTTCTTACAATAATGGCTCTCAGACATCAGCCAAGATGAGTCCCTTTAAAGAATTATACGAAAGGAAATTCACAACCTTGATTAGCTGGGATAATCCAGTTGACAGGCTTATGATGGGTCTGGAAATGATCTAGGAAATGGAGAAAATGGTAAAAATGGTGCAACAAAATTTAAAGGAGGCCCAACACCGACAAAAAAGATACACTGATTTAAAAAGGAGACACCAGAAATTTCAAATTGGGGACCATGTATATTTGAAAGTCAAAGCAAGGAGGAGATTTCTAAATCTAGGAAATTTTTCAAAGTTGGCGCCCAGGTTTTGTGGCCCCTTCGATATTTTAACTCAAATCAGACCCATGGCGTATCAACTAGCATTTCCTACAAACTTAAATGTTCATAATGTTTTTCATGTTTCCTTATTAAAAAAAAAAATTTATGATCCTACTCACATCATTGATTGGAACATGGTGCAGGTGGAACCAAAAGGAGAGTTCCAAGAAGAAACTCATTGCATTCTATACAAGAAATAAATAGTACTATAGAACAGAGCCATCGTCCAGGTAAAAGTGCAATGGAAGCACTTTACCCCTGAGGAGGCTACTTGGGAATTGGAGGAAGATTTGTGGAATTCTTATCCAACTCTATTACAAGAGAGGAATGAACACTGAGGACAGTGTTGTACTTAAGAGGGAGAGGATGTAATATCCCTAAAATTATAGAATAATTAAATTCTAAGTGAACTTTGGAAGAAATTTCGGTTTTTGGAAAATTCGGATTTGGATATTATTTTTCATTTATGGAAAATACGAATTCCAAATTTTTATTATTGTAATTAATTATTTGATGATTGTTGGGAAATTATTTGACTTGCCCAACTAACCTCTTTTATTTTGACACATGTGAAAGACAATTTTTTTATAAATTAAATGTTGGAAGACAAATGGACCAACCAGGTTAAAAATATATGACCATGACTCCATGAGTGGGGAACATGTTTGAGTTACCTCAAGGATGATTTTTACAAGTGGAAAATGTGGAATTTGATCACTATCAGCCCCTAAAAATCAAGGATTTGTAAAGCTGTGAATTTCCCAAGGAGGGAAGGAAAGACCTAGGCACAAAATGCATATAAAACCAACATACGGAGGAGGCAAGATGTTTCTTAGTATGTTGGAGAAAGGAAATCTATTTTCTGTTATGAGCACTGTGAGTGTGAGGCAAAGGGATTTCTTATCTATGGATGGTGATTATAGCAAAGGAGGATCATTCATTTTTCCCTTATGGACTCATGGTCAGGCTAGAGGGTGAATAGGGAAAATAAACTTGGTTTTTTTGTTCTATGGTTGGGTGGAACGTGGTTGTTCCATTTGGATTCCAGTATTAGGTTTCAGATATGTATCTTGACTTTCATTCCTTGTCAATATTATGTTTGATTATTATTTGTTAGGAATGTGATGGTTTATTATAGTTCAAGGATACTATATTGTTTTAATTGATTTGTGATGATGGTATATATATATGTGTGTGTTTGTGTGTGTGTGTGTGTGCTCATCCATACAAAAGTGATAGAAATATTGTATGTTCCTATTGGTCATTAAATAGGGATTACATATATATAAATGACCTTATATACATTTATATGTTTTTATGCATAAAGGAATGATAGAACTATTGTTATGTTCCTATTGACCTTTGAATTATATATATGTTGAATTACTATTCAAATCTATACAACACCACAGAGAATGGATAGAAAGAATAACAGTTCAAATACAATTTTTATTACTACAGAAACATAGTGATGAACTCAAAGTATCTTACAAAATCAACCCTTGTATTCAATCGATCATTGTTCAAATTATTACAGTTGGAGTATCATAGACCAAAGACTCCACAATCACTTGTAATGTAAACAAAGTTCTAAGAAGTACACATAAAAATCTGTTTGTAACCGAAGAAATGTGCGCATAGATCAAAACTTGAATACCTTTCGAGAGATTTTTACTTCATTCGATTTTTCTCAATTTGCATAACCTGCAAAAGGAGAGAAGATGAGGGTTTAGTAAAAAATTCTAGAATTTTAATGGAAAACAAATATTAAGAATAAGTCAAGGACAACACTTAGCTTGAGTCCAGTGAAGAACCAGATCGCCACTTGTTCTTGTGCGACAATATGCCCACGATCCAGGAGGAGAAGGAGTGGACCCAAAATCAACTAATGGGTAACCTCGCAAAACAGAAAGGGTCCCCATCATTAATTTCTTGTAACTATGCATAAATAGTCACTTATAAACATAGAAAATGAAAGTAGATAACTAGCATCGAAATAGACTTTGCATAGATTATGAAAAAAGAAAGCACACATTAATATTCCCCAACCCTGTGTCGAGTACCAATAAATGGAAGGAATCGACGATGGAAATTGTGAGTGTGTTAAACAGATACTTCCATTCATTTCCCAAAATCACACAGTGAAATTCCCGATTTGGGTAGCAATCACATTGAGGAAGTATTAAATCATTAATCATTCATAAGAGGCGCATAGGATGTGACCCGTGTTCTATTCACAATGAATCACTACAATTAGATAATATTACAGTAATAATCCAATCTCTCTCAGCAGAGAAATCGTTGTATAACCAGAGGGTACCAGTAAGTGTCATTTCAAACGATGAAAACCTCGTTTATACTGCTAATTATATGCACGGAAACTAAATACAAAAAACCACTACATAGAGCGTAATTGCGAATCCACAAAGAGGGTTAATACTGTTGTTTACATACATAGAGCTTAAATTAAAAACTCCCACAGACTGTTAATACAATTACATAGAGCGTAATCACGAATTCCCATAGTGGGTTACTACTAATATTTAAAATTTTAGAGAGGGTAATTTCGAACTCCCCATAGAGGGTTAGTATTGACTTGTAAATACAGAGTGCAAATTATGAAAATACCCTACGAAGTTTGACAATAGACAAGTTGGGATAATAACAGTTATCATAGAAAGTCTCGATATTCTTAGGACGAGTTCCAGAGCATAGGACTAGTAGGGTTACAATGGTGAAAGGAGACAGACTAGGGTTCAACCTTTAAAACGTTTCGGGCCACGAAAGAACCATAACAACTATGGGGTAAAATAATAACAGTCAACTAAGGGGAAACACAATAAATTTTCAGTCCCAAAAACTTAAACACAAAGGAACTCCAGGAGGAAAATGCATATGGAGGTGCAATGATAATATAATGTAAATCCTCAAACAGAGAGAGAAACAATGGGGTTTGTTCATATACCTATCTTTTAGTTTCTACATTGCATCAAAAGAGAGTATTCATTCATGAAATACTTTACACAAAGGTCTTAACAACGAAATCATTACTCACCTTGGCACATAGAGAACCTCGAGTATGTGGTGTGGTTTTCTTCATCGTGCACTGGTTGTGTTCAATGTGGAGACCAAAAACTCATGTTACGAGACCAAAGAGATGAACCTCACCAAAGTCCCCAGTTGGGTTTCGAACGCAAAAGGACCAAAGGGCCAAACCACACCAAATCTCACCGGTAGTGTTGCAAACACAGAGAGAAAACTCGTTACAGGACCAAAGGGGACAAACAATGAATGAAGGTTACCTCGAGGGCCTCGTAGAGGAGTAAATACAATAGGTATGCACCACCACTTTGCCATGTAATGTAGAGGAGATGGTGAGCCCACATTGGGTGTGGTTGCCTAAGCGTCATCCTAGAAGGTATGAGCCTGTCCTCACCATTAATGAACCACACCAGAAGTAAATGCCACAGACTTGTCATCCACCGCAAACGATTTTCGAACCACTTCATTGTTGTGCTATGGTAATAGTCGGGTAGGGTTTAACATTGTTAGGAATAGGTTATGTGCGTGGTGCTAGAACAAAACCATATTGTTATGGTATATGGTTGTTACACTATACCCAATTCTTACATTGTGACAGTATGCATATAACATTATATATGTTAAACGATATATATAATGCCATAGATAGCTTTAGTGTTATATGTTAAACAATATATACATATGTTATCGATAGTGTTAGTGTATAGTATCCATGTGATAGATTATTTGGTAAACTATATATATGTGTGTGTGTGTGTGGATAGAGTTAATGTTATGATATCCATAGGTTAGTTTATATGGTAAGATATATATATATATATAGATGTGGATAGTGTTAGTGTTATGAAATCCATATGATAGTTTATATGATA
>JZKD02S2203936.1:283133-294319 GCA_000966675.3 Picea glauca
TATATATATATCAAATATGAATAGAATCGAATAACCGAACAGAGTTATTGTATGCGTCTATTTACATACATCAAACTTGAAATAGAATCATTATATGCATTTTAAACTTTAATAGAGTAGAATGAATGTACAGAGTTATTGTATGCATCTACATATACATATCAAACTTGAACAAAATCATTATATGCGTTTCAAACCTTAATAGAGTAGAATGAACAAATAGAGTTATTTTTATGCGTCTATATATATCAAACTTGAACCGAGTCATTATATGCACATATATATATGTTTTAATTTTAACAGAGTCAGATGAGCGAAACAGGGCTAAGTGTATGCGTATGTATATATTTCAATAGAGTCAAATATATGTATGTATCAATGCAAGAACATAATGATTATGGGTGTATGATTGTTTCAAATTGTAAATAGAATCCATTATACAGACGAGAACAATGAAGCATATGAGTATGAACCCTAATTCTTGGAAGAGATAATCATGCAGGAGAATAGATAGACAACTTGTCACTACATATTCATTCTGTGCACAGAAAGGAACAAGGCCCTCTTTTCTTTTTATTTCACTTCGCATTCTCAGAAATCACATAGCGATGCAAATCCTTGCTAAAGATTTAACCAATTGAAACAAGCACATACGAACACGCAGAGTTGGAAGTTGTGAGACCTCTAGTAACGGTTCAGTTGGGGTAAACAGTCCTTTTTATTAAAAGAAACAAGAATTTTCACTTCATGGTTACATATAAATCAGAACTTTGATCAACAAAAACATGTTTAAACCCTCAGTGATCCGATATAGACAGTCAGTGCTTGAACAGAGGGTCCTCTTAACATCCAAAAGAAAAACTATGAACAGAATTCAAGAGCACCCGATCTTAACAAGATGAAGGGGTATATTGTTTGGAACCTGAGTACCTTTGCCAGGTTGAGTAGAGGCTGGAACCCGCATTGTGAAAGGGGCACACCTGCATTCGGCCAACATGATAATACATTAGAAAATTTACATAGTAAAATCTTGTTCTATAAACTCAAAAAGGAACAATGATGACCGTAGCTGACGAATTACTTAACTCAGGGCCGAAATGCCACATCCTCCTATTGCCATGCTTCATAATCAACCCAGATGAAGGGGAGAAGAGTCTGGAAGCTCCTGGTGGGTACCCTCGCAACAGTAAGAGCCCCACCGTTAGTACATAGAAAACCAAATGTCAAATATTATTTTTCCTTGACAAAATAAAAATAGCAGTGCGAATTCAAACAAGAAATATTTTGATTAAACCCTCAATGAACAAAGCAAAGAATGCAAGGAACAACATCATATTAATATTGAAGAATAACATAACTTCATTGAGGGATACTACTTTGATCCATCCCAGTTTACAGTTTCTGAGTATAGGGTAGACAAAGGATTAAACCGGAGGTAGTCCCATGGGACACACGCACAATAAACCTTAAGTATAGTCCCCAGTAATAGAGGGTCTGTGACCCATGGATTATAGTAAGAAAAACCTTTTACTGTCACTACGAAAACTAAAAGAATCGCATAGACTCTATGGGAGAAAGGAAAGTCTGTAACCCACAATAAAGTATACATGAAACAATTATTTTCCTTCTCGGATTCAACCAAAAACATTAAAATCTGTTCGAATCCGAAAATACGACAGTCCCTTAGAGAAACTTACCAGGCATTACCGTCAACTACACCAAGGGTTGCTCACAGAGGTGGTAGTTGCTTCCTGTGGAAGTTGCAGAGCCTTCCCTATAAAGGCGCAAGGGAGAAATAATACCTAAGAGGCACGATTATCACTCTTTACAGCTTGTAACGTACAAGACCTTACTCTAGGGCAAGCTAGCGTATCTAGATCGAAAGAGTAGGAGGAAGAGACATCGGGGCTATGGATTGTAGGACCCTTAATAAAATCCCTGGGAGAGTCTTAAACTCCTCCTGACAAGAAAATCCGCCACCTTAAATGCAGGAGATATGAAGTAAACCAAAACTATGACTGTCCAATGAACTAGTTGAATACCAAACCATGAAATTATTGTCTCGTTACTCTAGCCAACGGAGGAGAGTTAGTTATATTCAGTTGTGTGGAGAGTGGTGTGGATATAATCGAGTTCGGTTTGTTATGGGAGGGACGAGTTGTAACATAATGAAAGTAGGACCATCAAAGGAAACACTTGGAAAACCTTTCCGAAACAATTATTAACCACCTTAAAGACCTTACTTGTTATGACTTAAAGACTGATGTTGACACAGTTAGGTAGCACATGAGCTTTGATAATCCGAGACATAGCTCCATGTGCATAGTTTGATTTTAATAAAAACAAAGGGACTGAAATCCCCATCCTTGAGTATAGGTAGGGCACGCACTATAATAAAACCTTATAATAAAGTAAGATTTAGACTATACTTGCTTTTCGAATTTTGTGAAAGATCTCAAGCCAAGGGTTTTAAGATTAAGCCACTTGTGTTAAGCTAGCATGTTATAAGGTCATGCAAATAAAAAAAACTGTAAGTGCCTGGCTCACGAGTGGATCAAACGAAATTGAGTAGCAAATATTGTACCACATAAAAAAAAAATTATGAGAATTTTGAGGTACATTACAATTGGCCTCCCAACCAGTCCCATTGCAAGCTCTGGCTCCATGAGTTTTATTTCACGCCTATGGTTTCTTCCACTCATTCTCACACCTTGGACCTAGATCCTAACGGTCTCAACACTAGTTCTCTCCTTCTATGGTTCGTGTCTATCCCTCCTCTCCTTTTTTTCTTCTTGATGCAAAGGCAAAGAGGAAAATCCAAGCGAGGGGTGGCATAGTATAATTAGTGGGGGTGAGGCTCGCGGGGGTGAGGATGAAAACTACTCAGGACTTACCTCAAAATTCATCTCGTGCCTCCACTCTGGATCTCCCTCCTCTGTCCTCTCCGTGGGCATGCAGAGTGGAGTGGTTTGAAATGAAGATTAATTCACTCATCTTCGCACCTATGCTCATCCCAGAACCATCATCGATACGCTGACCTCCCTCCTGTCTACCCTCTTTGTCTTCTCTCCTTAGCCTTCCCCCCCTCACTTCTTAATCCTCCCCTCTTCCCTTTTCTACCTCCCCCCACACTTCTTCCACCTCCCCACACTCTCCTTCTGAAGTTCCACCACCTTTTTCACCTCCTATTCCGCCCCCGCCCTCTTTTTCTTGGTGCGATGGTTTTATGAAGCTGAAAAATTCTTTGGACACCATCCAGAACTCAATCTTCGAAGTCAAGCATGACATGGCATATTTGTTGAGAAAAGACGAACTTCGAGAGCGTGCGAGGAGCGCATGGAGACTCTCCTTTGCGCTCTCCTACACACCACTCCGGACATACGGACTTCAGCCACGAACATTGCGAATGATCCTTAGAAGGAATGAAATCCAGGCCCAAGCTCTAGATGAAATCGAATTTCACAGGTTTTCTTGGTTTTTTGATGTCTTTAGACGGTTTCCTTCTCTGCATTCCATCCCTACGATGCACCTTAGCTTCTAGTATTAGTACAACAATTTGTCACAAGACATTTTTCTCTCCTTTTACTGCAATTGTGAACTGTTTGGACATTTGTGAACTATATGGACATGTGGAAACATTGGTTTTCCATTTGGACGATGCTTCCACTATCTCATTGTTTACCCTGGCAACTGTAATTTTTTGACACCATAAGGCTTTAATATATCTCTCTAACTTACAAAAAGAAAGTACGGAACCATAAATTAATTAAGGAGATGTAAAATTGTATTTTCAAAAATGTAAATGGTAAAAAATATTTTAATATTTAAAAAAACATGGAAAAATGAATAAAAATATCGTCGATAAAAAAAAAAATTAAATAAATAAAAAGATGAAAAAACAAGCATTTAAAAAAAAGTGGAAACATTGTATCAGAAAATTTAAAATATCAAAAAGCCACATAAAATTGGAGGGGGGGGCTACTGGTAGCACCATTTTTTAAAAAGGGGTAAAAAAATTGACCCCCTAAAAAATGAGAACTCTGTATAGTTCTCGTTAAGTCGGTAACTATGTCAACAATGAAGGTTGTAGCGAAGAGAGAAAAGAGGGAGGTACAATAGTAGAAGTTAGATGTCAAAGAGGGAAAGCCACTTGAGGTTGAGTAGGCGAAGGAATTAATGTGCATGTTCACTTTATGTGAAGGTGTCTCTGAGCCATAGCCTGCTGCAATTTTGATCTTCAAAATGAGTAGCAATACACAAAGTGTTTTTATAGCTCACCCATTTGTAATTTTCTCCCAAGCATAACAAAAATTCCTATCAAATGTGAAATTAGTCTGTCATTGTTTTGATTCCGTGGCTCTATTGTGGAATTTGTGCTATGAATGATTTTGATTGCGATTGTTTCGAGCTACATCAATCAATTTATATGGTTGTTGTTGGAAAATACTCAAAGGGACCGAGGGGGTGAATGAATATTACCCTTTTAAACAATTAGTAATTTTATTTTATAAAACACCACGATATATCAACAATGGACTTGTCTTTAAAATCAATTATATAAATATAATTAACAAGAATTACAAGGTTTATAAAGAATAATCTAAGATTGTGAAGGACACCAATCCTCCTTAAAGAACCAACTATTGGAGACACAAATCCACTTATTTAGTGCACTAACCATAGGAAGCACCAACTCCCTTGTTTTAGGGCACCAACCCTAGGAAGCACCATGTCCCTTATATTTAGGGAACTAACCCTAGGAAGCATCAACTCCATTGATTTAAGGAACCAACCCTAGGAAGCACCAACTCCCTTATGTTTAGGGAACTAACCCTAGGAAGCACCAACTCCATGTTTTTACACTTTTAGTAAAGGATATTAATCCTTCCTTGCTCCTCCATTCCACCCTCACTGCATATGTATCTTCAACTTTCCTTCTTAGACTCTGCTTCTACTTCTGATCTTCTGATATGGACTGCAGAGACACCTTTCTTTCACCATACCTTTATGTTTATACAGTATCCCAAAAGGTATGAAATTTGAACCATTGTGTCTTTTAATAACGAACCATCACACCCTTTCATTTATTAACAACTATGTTATTTTAATAACAAATTTCTTCTTTTACAATTATCCTTTATGTTTATTGGGTGAACTTGGTTCTTCTTTCAATATAATTTAATTAAGAATCATATTCTTAATTGGAATTGGTTTCTAGGTCAACCCATAATTATGGGATCCTATAATTTGACTCATTGTACATCAAATTCATAATGAGATTTCTAAGGACCTATGCAATGCATTCAAGGTTAAATCTGTCCATGACACAAATCTCTAAAATCCTATATGGATATAATAGTGCTCAAGAACCAAATCTAAAAGTGCTAAACCTTTTCTCCTCTGTTTGCAATTGATGTTTGGATCCATGTTCTTATCCCTGTATGTGATTTAATATGGATTGTTGATTTCTAGATTCAAATTCGACAAATAGGTGCTTCCTTCAATCCACTTCCCTTTGTGACTATGGGCTCAAAACCACGAGCTTATCTATTTCACACGTTATTTTGTTATCTCTTTTCTCCTTTCTCCCTTATTATTCTACATGGGTCCATATTCAAATGTCTGAGGGATTACTTTTTTCTATCCCCTTTAGCTTCTTTACCTTATCAGGTGACCAGTGCTCGAACCAGGTTCTCCAGTACTTCCTCTTTTGGGACTTCCAACCTTTGCAGTCATTCAATCCTCCTAGAGTACATTTCTCCAATGTCGGTATTCTCTATTCACTAATAGATCAGACGATAAATATTTAATATAATGTTGGATGGAATATCTTGGATTTATCTAGAGGCTTCAAACAAATCGATAGTCGAGACTTAATATGTGGTTGAGTGGATCATTCTCATTCACTTTGGGACTTCGGTGTTTTTGGACTACGAACTTTGCAGCCTTCCAACTCTTCTGGAGAAAATTTCGTCAAAGGGTGTATCACTACAGACTTTGCAGCCTTCCAACTCTTCTGGAGAAAATTTCGTCAAAGGGTGTATCACTACGAACTTTGCAGCCTTCCAACTCTTATGTATAAAATTTCATCAAAGGGTGTATCAACAGTCCCTGCTTGATAACCTTCACATTCCCAGGAACTAGGACCGCATAATTTGGTTACAAACCCAAGGATATGATGCACATTGCCTCTCTGCGCTAAGAGAAATTCACCACACTCATAGAGTTGGTCAACGAGTCTTCTATGTTTTCCAATGTGTCTACTTTCTCCAGCAACACCTTGTTACTTTACACCATATCTCTTACGAAATGGTATTTTACATCAATGTTCTTAGTCTTCAAATGGCAAGTAGGGTAATTTGCATAAATATTGTGCTTTGACTATCACAACTTATCTTCCTAGCTCTATGCTCAAACCTGATTCCTGAGCACAAACTTTGGAGCCATACTGCTTCTTTTATTTCATGAGTGGTTTCCATGTATTCATATTTTGTTGTTGACAAGGATACAACTTCATATTGTTTACTCATCCAACTTATTTGTCCACTGAACATCTTGAAGACATATTCATTGGTCAACCTTCGTCAATCTAGATCTCAAGCCCCATCGACATCGACAAAGCCATGTACATTTAATTTACCACTGTCACCTCGATGTTTTCCTATTAATGCATTAGCCCTAATTAACTTTGAAGACAAGAGATGGATTTCAGGGAGGATGTATGCTTGCCTAAATGAACAAATATATGTTTGCAACCTCTTATTTTATATTGTTTCCTTTATATATTATTTGTTATTCTTCACATCAAGTTCTATCATTGATTTCAGGGTGACCTTAAAATTCCTTACATTAGGTTCTGTAGACTACACCCTTGTCAATTATTAGTTGAAACTTCTTCAAAGAATGATGTCAGAATTGTGTACAAATATGATAACAATTTCATATGTATTTTTTACGGAATATAATATTTCAACACTAATATGAAGTTAATCTATAAGATGTTACTTCAATGCAATCAAACACAAACATGATGCCAATGATGCATGGTAAATTTTAGCCACGTCGAAACAACACAGAAATGTTGAAACTTAGATGCTAATTGATACTGGAATGACACAATTTTTTATTTTTTTTTTAATTTCAATGTCTTAGATTCAATGCAAATTCAATGAAAATTAAGATCACACATGTCCAAAAAAAAAAAAAATGAAAAAACTATTTTTAAAAGAACCAAAAAATGATGCTACAACCTTATATTCTAGTAGTGTTAGAAAAATCACATAAATTCCAAGTAGTTTCATCTTCTACATAAGTGTTGAACCTTGTATCTTCTTCCTTCTTTTTACTATTTTGCACTTGTATTTTCCCTATTTTCCCTAAGTATGTTTCCCTTTAATTGATTTTCATTTCCCCCAAGACTTACACCCTTTCCATACTTAGCTTATTTTATATTCACGGGTTGGTGGACTCATGGACTCACATCATATCACTTTTCTCTATTGACCTGTTCCCAACACTTAGTTTATTTTTCATTTCACAGTTTCACGAACTCATGAACTCATATTTTCATTTCTTTGTATCTCTTGCCCTCACAATTTCATCCGACAAGTATCCATACTTAGCCATTTTTTCTACCACGATGCACTCATAGACTTATATACTTGCATTATCATTTGAAATTTCCCACTCAGCCACCCCATTGTGATGTGTCCTTCCTCTTCACATTTCTCGACTCAAATTAAATTCTAATTCTATGAACTCAACTGTTAAATTAAATTATGAAAAGGTCATTATTAATGATGTTTCTATCGAGGAAAATATCATTTATTTTAGGTTAATGTTATCAATCAAATATCTAACGTAAAATATTATTTTACTATTTTGAGTGGCGTTTCAGAGAATTTTGTCAACCTATTGAATATGGTCGAAATGAGACAACACTTATTTGGGGATACCTTAAATATACTCGCTAGAGAGGATCCCAATCATCACTGGTTTAGGGAATATTGGTATTATTCAATGCTTCCAAGGATAAATAGTAACAAATTATAGACATCATGAATAGCTCTAGTTGGTTTTGTCCATGATGTTTTGAATGCAAAGATATCGTCACCTGATGCATTGACAAAATTGACAATAATAGAAGAACCATTCCTTTACAAAGTGGTTCCCATGTTTCATTCCTTCCTTCACTCTTCAAGAAAATGTTAAAGATACCAGAGCCGAACCCAATATACAAAGGAGAAGATGCTAAAAAATTTCTTAGAGGGAAAAATAATGGAATCGAACTCTTGCAAAAATATCTACAAGACCGTGCTGCGATGTAGGAAGACCTATCCAGAATCTAGGTTAGTTTTTTAAAGGAACTCAATCAATAAATTGCTTGGTTGTTTACTAAAGTTACAGGTGAGGATTCTACAACAACTATTCCCCGGTTGACCTTGTATATTTTATATTTTACATGTTATGAGGATGTTTTTTTTATTGAGAAAAGATCATATAAAATTTAATTTCTTCATAGTTGATGAATTTCAAAAGAAAGAAAAAGTTTATATGGCATCATATTTGGTATTTCTATCACACATTGTTATGTTTTTAAAGGCCTGAATGTTGTAAAAAGGGTAAATCCAAATATTGTCCTTGTGACTATGTGCTATCAAGTTCTCTTGAGGCAGAAAGTTATCCATTGTTTTTATGAAGTTTACAATGATTTTTTCTCTAATTTAAAAAAAATAATTTTCTGGGAAGATACTTCCAGGATTTGAGAGTAAAATAAATTTCAATCTTAATCAAGGCTACTCGACATTTTGTTGAAAAAAACATAAAGAGAAAAATGTCTCTCATTTTAGATTTATGTGACTTAGTGAAAATTTTTTCTGCTCTCGGTGTAAGAATTCAAAATACTGAAGAATATTTGAATGCATAATTGAAGAATCATGAAGGACTCTTCACATATGAGGCTTTTATGTTTCTAGCTTTTATGTTTCTAGCGAAAGTCTCGACAACGACGAACCATAGAATGAAACAATAATGTTTTCCCTCCGAGAGTAGTGTAAAACAATTAAAGGCATGTTGGATTGAAATAATTAATACATCAAAGGGGTTGTTAAATCAATTAAAAGAATTGTCATGGAAAAATAAATACTAAGGTATACTCCATGATTATTGGTTTGTATATCGCGGACTCCACTATTGATGTTTCATATCCAAACTTAATCTCAAATTCAATGATTATGAGTAGAGAAATTTGAAGATCAAGTTGAGCACCTGAAGAAATTATCAACCTAAAAAATTGATAGTATGGTTGAGTATACTTATGATGACAGTGTTAATTGGTTTGTTGAGTATACTATATTGCAAAATTTATCTATTGATCATAGGAAAATTGAGAGTGAATTTCTAAGTATCAATGTATAGCAATAAATAATTGTTTCCCCATTAAGGGATTTTATTCAAGAATGGCTAAACAAAGCTATAACCAAGATTGTTGAATTTCAAACGATTACAACCAGCCACATAACCACAACAGACAAAGATATAAAAGGCGCATCAACAAGAAAATGAAAATAAAGAGATACCATCACATAGTAATTCCATATTGATTACACTTTATTAGATTTGAATACACTTATATTTATTCATTCATTGGAAAATTGTAACCAAATTCTGATAACTTCCTCCTTGTCTTCTTTCTAGATCCTATTGCTCTTGCTCCATTCCATGCTCTTCTCTTCATCATATTTCTTGTAAATATTTTTTATAGTCCACAGAATCCCCAATCCCAGTCCATTTATGGACAAACTCGTTTAAATTTGAAGTATTGTAACAAACATTATCATTTTTGAGAAATCCCAAAGAACTGAGTCATGATCAGTTTTGATTGTATTGTATAACTCTCAGTTTTGAGTATAGAATATTTGAAGTAGATCTATCAAAACATCATTTTGAGCTTAATAAGTAGTACTCTTTCAAAGTTCTTTATAACTCTCAGTTTTGAGTATAGAATATTTGAAGTAGATCTATCAAAACATTATTTTGAGTTTAATAAGTAGTACTCTTTGAAAGTTCTCTTGTGCCATTCGACCATTTCTTTTATTTGAATGTGATCACAATATTTATTAAACTGTGATGGATGTAAAGATATTGTGTGATCTTTGAGGTTCTTGGTCCATTTCTCACAAATTCTCCTTATATATATATATATATTCTTTTTGTTCTTTTTTTCCTTTTTTCATTAATTTAAATGTTTATTATTAAGCTATAAAGAGTAGGATTCATTCATTTGATAAGAGTCCTATATTATTCCGGATATAAAGTATTCAAAAAAAAATCCTAAGTTAAAAAAAGTACCACCTCTTTAAAAACACATTCAAAAACTATGAAATTCTATAATGACAACCAAACATTGTTATCTCCGCAACAATCACTTCACTTGGACTTTAAGTTGATCAAATCTCCAAGCTTCATATTTGAGCAAAAGAACTTTCTTAATTGCAAGTTCGTGAGACTATGGAATGATTGGAGCCAGATTTCCCACCTGCAATTTTATTTGCAAAGCCATAAGTCCTGCAATTTCCCTTGTCCAAACCACGTTTAAATGGAGCCATAGTTCGGAGCTACTCTACCTATGACGAATTGAATTCCTCGTACCAATCTCACATCTCTTTGTCAATGTCAATATCAATTAACCATTATGAAAATGCCACGCTGGACTTCCATCGCTGATAATTGGAGGACGGCCACCTCTAGAGTGTGTTTATATCGAATTTATGTTCACGTTGGATAAAGGGCATTCATTCTTTATAATTGTTCAAAACTTTCAATTTGTCTTCTTGGATTATGGTATTGTTAAAGTTTGATACCTTAAGTTAAGTTAAAGGTTATACTAATAACCTTTAACTTAACTTAGTATAATCCAAAACTATATAAGATATACTAATAACCTTTAACTTAACTTAGTAAAAGTAAACATCATCAACCATAATATTCCATAAATTCATTGAATAACTTTAAAATTTTCACGATTCCCTCTATGTCCATCATAGTTCTGAGCAATGTAAAATCGATCGTGACGATTCTGTGGGTGCTGGGGAGTTCCGAGCAATGTAAAATCGATCGTGACGATTCTGTGGGTGCTGGGGAGTTCCGAGCAATGTAAAATCGATCGTGACGATTCTGTGGGTGCT